>JAHLSL010013060.1:384046-402500 GCA_025920805.1 Petroica traversi
GACGATTGGGGATACAAACAGGCCATATGGCTAACCCAGGACAATAATATATGCCTAACCAGTTTGGAGGTAACCTGCAATAAACATGTTGGCCACAAATCCAATAATGCCCTTTCAAAGCCCAGGTCCTGTTGGCAAAGGGGCCTTCCCAATTTTCATCTTTAATTGGTGGTTCAAAATACAGCTTGCTTCCTTGGCCTAACAGTCCTTCAACAATAGTTGCCCCACCATAAGCATCACAATATTTGCATTTCCAAGCTCCTATATGAGGTTTCCACTATAGTTAGATCCCAGATCTGTTTTGTTGGATCTGGACCAGAACTTATTAAAAAGGGTTTGAGTTCCATTCCGGTGTTGCCACTTCCACTGATAGTTTTCAGCTGCCCCTGAGATAATTCCACAAGTAGGACACATGTTGTCTGTGACTAAGTGGTCAAAAAACCTGTCCTTCCCCACTGCTTTACAGCCTTCAAAATCTCTTCGGTAATTATGGTAGGAACACCTTACCCAGCTACCATTAGTGAGCTTAACATGCATTTGATTCCATCTGCCTTGATATTTGGAACAATCGGAAGTAGTACAGTTGGGGGTTCAGCAATCTAAACCCAAATGTAAAGTCCAGTCACAAACACTTTCTCCCACATATATGCCTCCTGTTCTATTTAGACAATAAATGTCTCTTTTAGAAGAATGAAGTCACCATGGGCTTCCTTCCTCATCCCAAAATCCCATCCCATTATGGACCTCACTCAGGGTGCTGACTCACCATTTAGGTTCAACTGGGCTGGCCACCCATGCCCAGTCTTATAATTCTCCTGGCCTTCCTGACCCAACAATTGCTAAGGTTAAAGGTTTTTGTTACTTCTTTTCCTAGGACTAAAAAAACCATTATCCTACCTCTGGCCCGAATCTAACTGACAATATAAAAGTATGATTATTAATATTAAGAAAAACATTCTAATGGTGTAATCTAATTACCTAATCTAATTTTCATGTTGTCCTCCATACCACCTGTGGCAAGTGAAGGCACAGAAACCACTTAACATAAAACAATGACAGCAAGGATTAGCACCCCAATGACTGGAGATCCAAAAGGAGGGATGCCCATACAGACTATTTCAGCAGACAGTCTGTGGGTAGCACACAGGGCTCCCCCCATGTCCATGCACTGGCTGCTGCTCCGGTCCACTCCTGCGGAGTGTCAGTCGCGGCCTCCCGTCCTTCTCCTCCGGCTGAGATGTCCAAATCTCTGAAGGGTAAGGAGTTCCAAATATCAATTCAAAGGGAGATAATCTAATATATCCTCTGGGTCTGGCCCTTATTCTTATCAAAGCCAGTAGCAAAAGCTGTACCTATGTGTGATGGGTTGACGCTGGCCCAATGCCAGTGCACCCACGAAAAATTATTCACTCATTCTCCTCTGCTATAGTTAACCAGAGGAGGGGGAAAGAAAACTCATAGGGTGAGACAAAGATTAGGAGAAAACACTTTAAGGGCAAAACAGGTTAAAAACTTTAAAAGGTATAAAGAAAAAAATTTATTAACAGAGTTAAAAGAGGATAATGAGAACTAAAATAAACTTTTAGAACACCTTTCCCCCCTCTCCCTCTGTCCTCCTTTCTTTCCCATCAACAGCGCAGGGAGACAAACATGGGATTTTTAGTCCATTTGTCACTTCTAAAAATCTTTCTCCAGTTCACTTAGGGAGAGGAGTGTCTTTTGCTATGCCATGGAGTCCTTCCCACAGGAGACAGTTCTGTGTGAACTTTTTCAATGTGGTTTTAATTTTCACTAATAGCAGTCTGCCCGAAATCTGCAACATGAAGTCCCTCCCATGGCTTGCAGTCTTCCCACAACTGCTTTTTGTGGGCCATTTAGCTTATGGAGTGCAGTTTTTAAGGATGAGCTGTTCTAGTATGAAAGCAAGGGTTCTCTCTCTGTTCAAGCTGATGTCTGAAGAGGCTACCTAGAACAGAGACTAGACAGTTAAAAGAATAAAGTAGGTATTTATTGAAAGGCCTTCACAGCGTACACCTTGGGCAATGCAAGTCCCACAGTGACTCCACCCAAGATCGACGACCCATACGAGGTTTTCGGACAGATATTAGTTTGGTCCATCTGCATATCAGAAGCTAATTGTCCAATTACAGCTTCAAGTAGTGGAGTCCCATCCTCCAGTTTTCCTTCCTTCTGCTTCACTGCTGTTTACGTTTTTCGGGCCTGGAAAAAAAAAGTGTCCTTGGATTTCGGCCCTAGAGAGAAATTGTTTTGTCTGAATAAAACAGTAGAACAGTAGCTGAAAGGCTATGGAGTTTTAGAGTTATACACTAAAGCAGTACTGTTCTGGAAAATATAAAAGCTAAAACTTAAGGCATCATTGCCTCTCACCAGATCACAGCTTTTCAGCATCCATATGCTCCAGCATGAGTGCCTTTTTCCTCATGAGCTGCGAGTGAATGCTGCATCCCCCCCATGCACTTCATGAATTACGGGGAAACTGTTGTATTATAGTTCTCACCACGGCTTGCAGAAGAATCTCAGCTCCGATGCTCGGAGCACCTTCTCCTCCCCCTCCCTCTTTTGCACTGACCTTAGTGTCACCATATTGTTCTCACGTGTCCTCACCTTTTCCTTTTCTCTGACTCGGGAGAGAATTTGTGTTCGTAGGTTTGTTTGTTCTCGAGTTCTATCAATTGAAACAGTTTTTATAGAGTTCTGCAGCGCTGAAACGTTGATCTTGTCTAGGCTCCGCAACCGGGAAATCGCTCGCCATGCTTCTCTCTGTTGGTCACATGGTCTCTGCCGGCTCTGCGCAAGCCGTGCCGGCTACCAACTCCACTCTGCACCTTTCTTCATGCGGGACGCCGAAAAAAAAAAGCTGCTGCCGCTGCTTTTGTCTTCCTGTTCGCAGCATGGCTGGCTAAAAGTGGCTAAGTAAATTAAGTCCACTGCGAACCATGTTGAGAGAGCCACGGCCACGCGGCACCGCCCCAGCCGCATAGTTGCTCACGGCACCGGGATGGCCCCCTGGCAGCATGGCTCGGTGGCTGCGCCGGGACGGGGTCCAGCGGCCCCTTAGGAGAAGGGATCCCGGGCGGCCACTCCCCCGGGAAGGGGGCCTTGCCGACCCCTCATCACCTCTCTTTTGAGCGTAAGGAGCAAAAGAGCTTGCCGCCTTTTTTTCGTTCTGAAATATGTTATCATAGAGGCGTTACTAGCTTTTCTAATTGGTTTAGCAGTGTACCAATTCTCAGAGCTAGCCAGCGATTAGTTTTGCCAGGCATGGAGGGAGCTGTTAGCAGCTGCTCACAGGGAATCACTTCCGTGGCTGAGTTTTTTTCCCTCCTCACCAAAAAAAAAAAAAAAAAAAAAAAAAAAAAAAATCAATTAATGCAAAAACAGAACACAGTAGCATTTTAGTTTCCATGACCAGCTTCAAAAGGTGTTTATTTCTCCATTCATTCTTTCTACCTGACCCACATTCTGAGGGTGCCAGGGGCTATGGAGGTTCCATTGTATTCCTAAAGCAGCCATAACCCCTTGAAGGGTCTTTCCTGTAAAATGAGTTTCCCTATCTGAGTCTATTGCTTCCACAATCCCATATCTTGGGATTATTTGTTCCAAAAATACCTTAATAACTGATCCTATCGTTGCTGAAGCAGTTGGAAATGCTTCTGGCCACCCTGATAGCTGACATATTATTACCAGAAAATATTTAAATCTTGCCACTCGGGGCATTTCAGTAAAATCCAACTGGCATCTTTGAAAGGAACGTACAGTCCAAGGCCTCCCTCCCCTGGCAGTTTTCTTTGTAACCCTGTTATTTGTTTTAGCACAAAGAAAACAACCTTCAGTTGCTCACTTTGCTCGAGTAAAAAGACCCACAGAAGCGTACATCTTGAGGAAGGATTCTGCCAATCCTTGAGACCCTCAATGACTTCCTTCATGGAGTTCTTTTAATATTTGTAGGTCCAGAGCTTGTGGTATTCACTATTTATCATTCCTTGTAAACCAATTATCCCCTTTCCTCCACTCCACTATTTTTAATTAACTCAAGCTCCTCTGGTGGAAAAAACAATTTCTCTGGCAGCAGTGGGGCTACTGGGAGCAAGGGGAGAACTTTAGAGATTTCTGGAAACAGTGCAGTTTTCCGAGTCTCTTCATTAGCCAGTCCATGACCTATTGCCTCCTCTGAGCACCCTGCCTGGTGTCCCCTAACATGTATTACTGCCACCCATCTTGGTAAATTCAGCAACTCCAATAGGCAAGAAATTAATCTCTCGAGAGCTAACGTTTTTCCCATGCAGGTTAATAAATCTCTTTCTTCCCATAATTTCCCAAAGGTATGTATCACCCAATGTACATATTTAGAATCAGTAAAAATATTCCCTATCTTGTCCCAATATAATTCACAGGCTCTCACAAGTGCATACAGCTCCACTGTCTGAGCTGACCATGTGGGCCGTAACCTCCCCCCTCCCTCTAATTCCCTTCCATTAATGATATCATATCCTGTAAATCACTTGCATTCTACCACCCCTGAAGACCCATCAATAAACACATTTTCTTCCTCAGGCCAGAGATTGTCTCGGAAATCTTCCCTAGCCTGGGTCCAGAGATCTATCAATTGAATGGAATCATGGGTTTCTTCCCAGCCCCTCTCTCCAGGGCCATTCAAAGAGGAGGCTGAGTTAAAACCTTCCCCACATTTCAATTCTAAATCCTCCTGTTCCATTAAACAAGATTCATACTGAAATAACTGAGCACTGGTCATCCACTTACAGGCTCATTTGGTTAACAAAACTTTAATTTGATGCAAAACTTGAACAATCAGATATTTTCCTATTGTCATTTTTGGTGCCATTAAAGTCATGGCTGCACAATTCTGCAGACAATGAGGCCAGCCTCTGGCTACTGAGTCTAACATCTTAAAAAAACAAGCAACAGGCCACTGTGTCCCCCTCTGTTCTTGTACCAAAACTCACAGAATCACAGAATCATGGAATCACTAGTTTGGAAGAGACCTTCAAGATCATCAAGTCCAACCGATGCCCTAACACCTCCACTATACCATGGCACCAAGTGCCACGTCCAATCTCTTCTTAAACACACCCAGGGATGGTGACTCCACCACCTCCCCAGGCAGACAATTCCAGTATTTTACCATTCTTTCTGTGAAAAACTTTTTCCTAATATCCAACCTATACTTCCCCTGGCACAGCTTAAGACTGTGTCCTCTTGTTCACTCAGTCATTGCCTGGAGAAAGAGACCAACCCCCATCTGACTACAATCACCCTTCAGGAAGGTGTAGAGAGTGATAAGGTCACCTCTGAGTCTCCTTTTCTCCAGGCTAAACAACCACAGCTCCCTCAGTCGTTCCTCATAGGGCTTGTGTTCCAAGGCCCTCACCAGCCTTGTTGCCCTCCTCTGGACGCAGTCAAGCATCTCAACATCCTTCCTAAACTGAGGGGCCCAGAACTGGACACAGTACTCAAGATGCGGCCTCACCAGTGCCGAGTACAGGGGAAGAATGACCTCCCTGGTCCTGCTGGCCACATCATTCCGGATACAGGCCAGGATGCTGTTGGCCTTCTTGCCTGCCAGGGCACACTGCTGGCTCATGTTCAGTTGGCTGTCAGTCAGTACCCCCAGGTCCCTTTCTGCCTGGCCACTGTCCAGCCACACCGTCCCCAGCCTATAACGCTGCAGGGGGTTATTGTGGCCAAAATGCAGGACTCGGCACTTGGACTGGTTAAACTTCACCCTGTTGGACTCTGCCCATCCATCCAACTGTTCCAGGTCTCTCTGCAGAGCCCTCCTACCTTCCAACAGATCGACACACGCTCCCAGCTGAGTGTCGTCTGCAAATTTACTGATTATAGACCCAATACCCTCATCCATGTCATCAATGAAGATATTGAACAGAACCGGCCCCAGCACAGACCCCTGGGGGACACCACTGGTGACTGGCCACCAGCTGGATGCAGCACCGTTCACCACCACTCTCTGGGCCTGGCCATCCATCCAGTTCTTGACCCAGCAAAGAGTGCTCCTGTCCAAGCCATGGGCTTCCAGATCTACCAGGAGTATGCTGTGGGAGACAGTGCCAAAGGTCTTGCTGAAGTCCAAATAGCCAAAATTCACAGCCTCCCTGCACTAACCAGGCTGATCACCTGGTCATAAAAGGACACCAGGTTGGTCAAACACTACCTAACCCTCCTAAATCCATGCTGGCTGGGTCTCATACCCTGGCCATCCTTTAAGTGCTGCCTAATGCCAGTATAAACTATTCCATTACCTTATCAGGTACTGTGGTCAGGCTAACTGGCCTGTAATTTCCAGGCTACTCCTTCCTATCCTTTTTGTGAATGGGCATCACATTCGCCAGCTTCTAGTCTTCTGGAACCTCACCCGTGAACCAGGACTGTTAGTAAATGATGTAGAGCGGCTTTGCAAGCTCATCTACCAGCTCCCTCATCACCCTGGGATGGATCCCATCTGGTCCCATAGATTTATGAACATCCAAGCAGCTCAGCAGTTCTCTTATTGCATCTTCCTGGATAACAGGGGGACCACTCTGTTCCCTGATACCATCTCCCAACCCCGGAGGACAGTTGTCCTGAGGAAAAGCCATCTCCCCACTAAAGACTGAGGCAAAGAAGGCCTTAGCTCTTCCACCTTCTCCTCATGTGCAGTTAGTAAGTTCCCTCCCGCATCTAAGAGAGAACAAAGGTTGGCCTTGCCCTTGCTTTTGCCATTAATATATTTGTAAAAACATTTTTATTATCTGTTGCAAAAGCTGCCAAATTAAGTTCAAACCGAGCTTTGGCCTCCCTCATATTTTTCCTACATGCTCTAGTAACCCCCTTAAATACTTCCTAGGAGACCTGACCCTCCTTCCAAAGATGATATATCCTCTTTTTATTCCTAAGTTCCTTCACAACTTTGCTGCCCATCCAGGCTGGACGTTTGCCTAGTCGACTCATATTTTGAAACACAGGGACAGTCTGCTCCTGTGCACTCAAGATCTCTGTTTTGAAGCATGCCCACCTTTCCTGGACTCGCTTGTTTTTAAGGGCTGCTTCCCAAGGAACTCTCTGAATAAGTCATCTAAATAGGCCAAAGTCTGCCCTCCGGAAGTCCAATGTGAAAGCTTTATTAATGCTCCTCCTTATTTCACCAAATATTGAGAGCTCTATAATTTCATGATCACTATGCCCCAAGCAGCCTCCAACCACCACACCTCCCACCAGCCCATCTCTATTTGCAAATAACATGTCTAACATAGTCCCACCCCTGGTGGGTTCACTCACCAACTGCGACAAAAATTTGTCTTCCACACACTCTAAGAACCTCCAGGACTGCCTCTTTTCTGCTGTATTAAGCTCCCAGCACATGCCTGGTAGGTTCAAATCACCTACAAGAACAAGGGCTGGTGATCCTGAAATATTCTCCAGCTGCTTATAGAATAAGTTGTCCACCTCTTCTTCCTGGTTGGGAGGATGATAGACTCCCAGAAGGATGTCAGCCTTGGTGGCCTTTCCCTTGATTCTCACCCATAGGCATTCAACTTTGTCGTTATTAATTTTAATACCCATGGCGTCAAAAGCCTCTCTAATATAAAGGGCCACCCCTCCACCTCTTCTCCCTTTCCTGTCTCTTCTGAAGAGCTTGTAGCCATCCAGTGCAGTGCTCCAGTCATGTGAGTCATCCTGCCACATTTCCGTGATGGCAATTACATCATACCTTTGCTGTTGCACCATGGCTTCCAACTCTTCTTGTTTGTTACCCATGCTGCATGCATTAATATACATGCACTTCTGCTGGGCTACTGTTTTCACCCCTAACTCAGGCTTACCTCCCTTGGGCCTCCCTCCAGGGAGTCCAGCTACATCCCCTTTCCCCTTCGAACCTAGTTTAAAGCCCTCTCAATGAGCTCTGCCAGTTCATGAGCTAAAATCCTTCTGCCCTTAACAGAGAGATGGAGCCCATCCAATTCTAGCAGGTTTGGTTCCATAAAAGTAGCCCCATGATCAAAGAACCCAAAATTCTGCTGATGACACCAACCCCTGAGCCACTTGTTAATAATGTGGGCTCTCCTATTCCTATCAACATTTTCCCCTGCTACCAAAGGGACTGAGCAGAACACTACGTGTGCTCCTGCCTTACCAACCACTTGACCCAGTGCCCTAAAGTCCCTTTTAATTGCCCTGATGCTCCTCTTTTCAATCTCATCACTGCCAGCCTGGAGTATCAGCAGAGGGTAATAATCAGAGGGCCGAATAAGTCCAGGGAGTCTCCAGGTAATATCCCGTACCCAAGCCCCAGGGAGGCAGCAGACCTCCATGTGTGATGGGTTCGGCCGATATATGGGGCCCTCTGTTCCCCTCAGAAGAGAGTCACCCACTACAACTACCCTTCTTTTCTTTTTAATGCTAGAGGTGGTGATCTGTCTGACAGATAAAGCATAATTGGGAGGCTCATTGGGCAGAGCATTTTCTTCTACGTCATCTGGCTGACCCTCTAGATCCAGGGCCTCATACCTATTCTGGAGCAGCACCTGAGTAGGTGATGGGGGTCAGGAGGAATTTTTATTACCTCTCTGAGTAGGAACCCATTTCCACAACCGTTTTCCTCCAGGTGTCCTCCTATCACCTGACAGTAGGAGGCATGGGAGTCCTCTGACTCCTGGTGGGCCTCCCTCAAGGATGGAAGGGCACGACTCCACCAATCTATTTCCCTTTCACTGTCCCTAATACTCCTTAGTCTTTCAACTTCCTCCCTAAGCTCGGTGTCCTGGGTTGGCCATTTGATCTTTGTATCCTCAATCGTCCCTCCTGCTTAGGCTGGATATTAAGCTCTACAGCTTTAAGTTAGGCCCAGTGAGACAGAGAGAGTGAAAGCGGAGGAAAAAAAAACACACGCCGTTTTTCTGCAGGAGTTACACCTTTACTCCCCTGGAAAATCCTTGACAGATTACGTTGAAGCAGGACAGCGATATCTCACTCTCTCTGTGTCTGTGTGCTCGGGGAGCTCACACCGGAGGGTTCCCTTGGATCTTTCTTGGCTTTTTTGCAGGGAGACACTTTGTTACTTTTGCTGGGTTTTTTTTCTTCCTCCTGCGACTGGTCGGCATCTTGGTGCTCCAAGATATCAGGACAATCCCCCAGGGGGCCCCCCCGATTTCTACAGCAGGGCCTGGCAATCGGCCCCCCCGCTGGAGAACTGAACTGGACCCAGACGGACTCTGAATCTACCATCTCTTCCGAGGAAGGAGAGGTTTCATTGTTTTCCTATTATCCAAATTTTCTATGGTTGTGAATATTCTATTTGTTAAATAAATAGTTTTTTCCACTTTTCTCTAAGGAAATTTTTCCTGAACCTGTTTGGGGGAGGGGCGGCCTGAATCGGCTTTTTCTAGAGGAGACCCCCCAGAGGTTTCCTCCTAAATATTGCCCTAAACCAGGACAAATAAATTGGCGCCCAGCGCGGGGCTTGAGAAAGCGGAAAAAACTTGTACTGATTTGTATTTTGGTTGTGCTTGCTCTGTGTTGAGATAGAGCAGTCAGTAGGCATGCTGTTTGAGTTCATACTGTCTCTCTGTGTGGGGGCAGCTATGTTAGCTTACTGGTTCCTAGGCTTTCTTTCCTACCCGCTGTTGTTCTTGGCACAGAGTTTTTACCATAGAGGGGCACGGCTAAAGTTGCTATTTTGCTGGTCGTGGTGATACTGATTTATAGAGAGGTGGTAGCTAAGGTACTAGGAATTGTTCAAAATATCTATGGTCTGTTGGTTTTCCGTCCTACCTTGCGTCCTAGTTTCAGTAGCATGTTTTGGGGGTTTGTTAGTAATTGCACCCAGTTTCTTAAGGGTGGAATAGGGGATGAGGCTTCCCAGCCTTTCCTTTCCCTCCTTAGTGAGGGGGATGCAGCCTCCTTAAATTCTGTACGGATAAAGGTTTCTCAAAGATTGAAAAGACTACCAACTAGGAATCTGGCTGCTCTTGGAGTGCCAAAGGCCTCCTGCAACCTGGCATAAAGAAACTGGGTGACTGAGCTTTTCTTCACAGGGAAATAGACCCATCCTTCACATCCAGGGTCCTGTTACTGGGAGGGGGATGTTGCCTCCTAAAATTCCACACTGAGAAAAATTTCTCCAAGATGGAAAACACCGGCCACTCGGACCCTGGCTTCTCTTGGATTGCCAAAGCTCTCCTGAAAACTGACAGAGAAAATGGGGGGCTGGGCTTTCTTTCATAAGGAAAAGGGTCATCATTCAAGGCCAGGGCTCTTTGTCTGGGAAGGGGAGTCTGCCTCCTAAAAGTCTGGACAGAGAAGGATTTCTTCCAGAAAGAAGATAACACCATCTAAAATTCTGGCTTCTCTTGGAGTGCCAAAGGCCTCCTGCAAACTGTTGTCAAGGAACTGGAGGCCTGAGCTTTCTTTCACAGGAAATATAGCCATTGTTTACTTCCAGTGATGCCTTTTCCCTGCTGTTATAAAAATGAAGCTAAACACGGTTAGAGGGTTGGGGGTTGTCCTAGTCTAGGGCAGAGTTGCGCGGCGGAAGCATGCTGTGGTCAGATTCGGTTCTCTAGCGGCGGGGCCGATTGCCAGGCCCCAGCTGTAGAAATCAGGGGGGCCCCCCGGGGATTGCCCTGGTGTCTTGGGCCAACGAGATGCCGACCAGTCCCAGGAGGAAGAAAAAGACCAGAAAAAGAAACAAAGTCTCTCCCTGCAAAAAGCCGAGAAAGATCCTAGGAAACCCTCCACTGTGAGCTCCCGAGCACACAGCCAGAGAGCGAGTGAGATATCGCTGTCCTGCCAGAACGCAGCCTCTCAAGGCCTTTCCGGGGGAGTAAGGTGGAACTCCTGCAGACAAACGGCGCGTGTTTTTTTTCTCCACTTTCACTCTCTCTGTCTCTCTGGGCCTAACTTAAAGCTGCAGAGCTTAATATCCAGCATAAGCAGAAGGGACGGTTGAGGATACAAAAAAAACATATGGCCAACCCAGGACAGGGGTTATTACCTCGGTATTTTTATCAGGATCCTGCATGATGCATCTATTTCACCCAGGTGACAGCGTGGCAAAATGCACACCCACTGTCTATCACGCGCACAAGTTATAGACCTTACACATTAGCATATCTAAAAAGGGGGCCCAATAATGGGGCTGGGGTGGGCTAACCTAGTTTACAGAATCTGTCTTTCTAGGAGACCTTGTCTTCCTGAGATAGTAGGAATGTTTGGTCTTCCTGGCTCTGCAGTTCTGGGGTGTTTAGTCTCAGGGCCTGCAGAACACTTACAAAACACTAAGTACTAGACTAAGTGAAGGGTTACAGGTATGCATGTTAATACTTGTGGATAAACAGAACTGTGTAAAAGGTATATAAAAGAGAAGGAAAAATCATTCCGGCATCATTCCCCCCTTTTAAAAACTAATAATACTCTACTTTGTCTACTCTACAATTACCCGCAGCACTGGTTCACACAACCGGCCGCCCCGCAGGATATTACACAGATGATAACTACAACTACAGCTAATATAAATATTTCCTTTATCCAGGCCCAATCTGGTAACCATGAGGTGAGGGTGTGGAAGATATGATCAAATTTTAAGGTGTCAATTTTGGAAACTTAAAATGCCAATAGATGGCCAGTGACCACCCCTATCTAGAGTTGGTAACTGGATGTAGATCCAATAATTGTTCTTATTCAGAACTTTGGACACATTTTGGACTACAGCCTTATGAAGATCATGGGGCAAACCCTGAATCATAGTTACCAGTTGGGCAGACAACAGACATGTAAAGAACAGTTTAAACCAAGTCCTTCTGATTTGTATCAGTCTCTGTTCTCTTGATGGCTTTGGGAGCAGAAGCTTTCTTCACTCTGGAGTAATGGATCCACGGTCCCTTGCCAGCAACTTTGACTGCAGTGAGGGTGGTCAGCAAAACTTGGAATGGTCCCTTCCACTTGGCTTGCAAGGGGTCACCATCCCACCACTTGATGTAGACCCAATCTCCAGGCTGGAACTGAGGAGCAGGTTTATCCAGTCCTATTGGTCTGGACAACACGACAAATCTCTGGAACGTCTGCAAAGTGGAACTCAAAGCCATGAAGTACTTCTGCAAATCAGCTTTACCTTTCACATGAATTTCCCCTGGGATATGTGGAACCTGATATGGCCTGCCATATAGTATTTCATAGGGACTTATATTGTCCCTCCGCCTTGGTTGTATGTGGACTCCCAGCAAGGCCATTGGCAGGGCTTGAACCCATGTCATAGATGTCTCTTGAAAAATTTTACAAATCTGGATTTTGAGGGTTCCATTCATCCGTTCAACCTTGCCACTTGCCTGAGGCCTGTATGGTGTGTGCAGGTCCCAGGTAAATCCCAGAACCCTGCTAACTTCCC
The DNA here is from genome assembly GCA_025920805.1 of Petroica traversi. NCBI lineage: Eukaryota > Metazoa > Chordata > Aves > Passeriformes > Petroicidae > Petroica > Petroica traversi. The sequence continues at coordinate 396,465 of JAHLSL010013060.1, forward strand.
TAACTACCGTTGCAACAAAGTGTGGTGCCAACTGTAGGATTTAACTCTGTGGGATTTGGTTATGAGGGTAAAATAGAAACGAGAGATCTCTAAAGATGGGTTTAGGCCATGGGAGTTTATTGTGAAAGAGTGTGGGTGTGAGAGGCCTGCTGGGCTGCAAGACGCAGCTCAAAGTAGGCCAGGAAGAGAGAGAAAGAGGCAAAAAGAGAGAGCCAAAAGGGCCGATTCGCCATTTACAATACAATAAATCATTTTCTCTGTTGAATATTCTAATTCTCTTTAAGCAATCTGAGACAAGCTACAAACTCTATAATATTTGCATGCAACCTATAAGAATCATCATATTACCATACGGGGTTATATTTTAAACCTTAAAAAACTGCTTTTTGGAATCTCTACCAGGCAGGCAGGGTCTGCTCTGACCTTTGGACCTGCTCAGGCAGAAGGCATTGTTCTATCAAGAAGGAGGATTACCTTCAGTCCGCTATACCATTGTTTCTTAGTTACTCTTCAACTCAAACCTTGTCTTCATCTCAATTTCGATTATACTTTCCATATTTTCAGCATCTTTTGCAAGGTAATCATATCTATAAGGCTTTCCTATTTCATCTTCCCCAACAGTGGTCCCCTATCTGATGACATTCACAAAGGAACCCCAAATGTTGGAATTATATGATTGAGCAAGGCTTTCACTACTTCCCTTGCTGTGCTGGTGCAACACGGGTAAGCTTCAGGCCATCTACTGAAGGTGTCAACCAGTACCAGTATATACCCGCATCCCTCTTTGTGTGGCATCTCAGTAAAATCTATCTGCCAATAATCTCCTGGGAGATCTCCTGGTTTTGTCACCCCTAATACAACTCTCTTGCTCGTGTCAGGGTTGTTTCTACGACAGGTATCACACTTGCTTGTTATAGACTGTACGATATCAGTCATACCTCTCCCTATCACTACCTTTCTCAGATGTTTTAAAAGATTTTCTGTTCCCCAGTGTGTACCTTCATGTTCTAGCTGGGCTATTTCTCAAAGGAGGAAGGGTGGAACTATAGCCTATCGTGTTGGGGTAACAGCCCACCCTCCTTCTTTGACCTCAGCCTTAAGATGCTTAATTAGTTGGTGATCATTCTGACCATATTTTGGGGTAAACTCTGACAAATCTATTTCTTTCTGTCGTATCACTGCAAGAATGCCCTTTTCTGCAACTCCTCTTGCTGTTTTGTCAGGAAAGCGATTTCCCAGTTCAGGGGCTTTCTTTTCTTTTTGATGACCCCTGCAATGCATGATAGCTACCTCTGTTGGCTTCCAAATACTCTGCAGGAGTGCAAGAATCTCTTCAGCGCGCTTAATTTCATTATCTTGAGCAGTTAGCAGGCCACGTTCCTTCCAGATAGCTCCGTGGGCATGAACGACACTGAAGGCATATTTGGAATCAGTCCAGATGTTCACCTTCTTTCCCTCGCTCAGTTCTAGAGCCCTCGTTAGTGCAATGAGTTCAACTTTCTGTGATGATACATCTGGAGGCAAAGCTTTCGCCTCTATGACATTATTTGTGGTGGTTACAGCGTAACCTGTCCTTCTCTTACCATTTCTCATGAAGCTTCTTCCATCGGTATACAATTCCCAATCTGGGCTCTTCAGAGGAGTGTCCTTCAGGTCTGGTCTGCTAGAATAAATCTCCTCGATTGTCTGTAGACAATCATGTTCAGGCATGCTGTCAAGTAATGTAGATGACAAAAACATCGCAGGGTTTACCACAGATGTTGTTTTTAGAGTAACATCATTCTGCTCCAACAACACAGACTGATATTTCAGCATTCTTCTAGGGGATAACCAGTGTTCCCCCTTTTGTTCCAGCACAGTTATTACTGCATGGGGTATATGAACAACAATGTGCTGTCCAAGGGTGAATTTATGGGCCTCCTGTATTAGGAGCACAGTTGCTGCCACGGCTTTCAGGCATCCAGGCCACCCTTGACTAACATTGTCCAGCTGTTTTGAAAAGTAGGCCACAGCTCTTCGTTGGTCCCCAGGGTGCTGTGCCAGTACCCCTAGAGCAACATTCAGTCGCTCATATGTAAAGAGTTCAAAAGGCTTAGTCAAGTCCAGCAGCCCCAGAGCTGGGGCTGACATCAGGGAACGTTTCAGCTGTTTGAAGGCAACCTTTGCACTTTCTGTCCATATGATTGTTCCCTTCTCGGCTGCCTTAAGAACCTCATACAGAGGTTTTACCAGTAGTCCATAGTTTGATATCCATAGGCGACACCAACCTACCATTCCCAGGAAGGCCTGCATTTTTCTTACAGTGTGGGGCTCTGGAAGGTGACAGATGGCTTCTTTGCTGAGTTGTCGATGTCCATGGAAAATTTCCAGCCCCAGGTACACCACTGTTTACCTGGCAACCTGGGCCTTCTCTTTCGAAATTCAGTAACCACTCTGGCCCAAAAAGTTCAACAGACTTATGGTTAGCTGGACACACTCATCTCGTGTTCTGGTTGCTACTAGGATGTCATCAACACACTGAAGAACAACTCCTCCTGGCTCCTGTTTCCTCCAGTCCTCCAGTTCTTTTGTCAGCTGGTTTCCAAACACCGTGGGGCTGTTTTGGAACTCCTTGGGATATAATGTCCAAGTGAGCTGTGTCTTCCTTCCTGTTTCAGGATTTTCCCACTCAAAGGCAAAGATTTCTTGGCTATTCTTGTGCACAGGAACGCAGAAAAAGGCATCCTTGAGATCTAAAACAGTGAACCACCCTAATTCATCTGTCAGTGCACTCAAAAGCGCATAGGGATTTGCTACAACTGGATAGATGTCCTGTTATTTTGTTAATTTCCCTTAAATCTTGTACTAATCGATAACTTTTACCATCTGCTTTCTTCACTGGCAAGATTGGGGTGTTGTAGTTAGACTCACACTCTACTAGCAACCCAAATTTGAGAAACTTTTCAGTTATGGGTGCCAATCCCTTACAGCCTGCTAATGTCAAAGGGTATTGTTTTTGCCTTACCGGTGTAGCTCCTGCTTTGAGTGTAATACTCACAGGTTCAGCTCTTATGTATCTTCCAGGGATATCATTGGCCCATACTATAGAAATGACAGCATCCTCTATTTCTTTGGGAATTTCTCCATGGCATTCCTGTATGAGAAGAGTGGCTGCTTCGATGAATTTAGATTCAGGAATTATAACTTTCACCCCCCCATCTTTGGAAAATTTAATTTCTGCCTCTAATTTGTCCAATAAATTTCTGCCCAATAATGGCATTGGTGAATTTGGCATATACAGGAACTGGTGAGTCACCCAGTGCTTCCCCAATTTGAATTTTAAAGGTTGGAAAAAAGGCCTTGTTTCACTTACCCCGGTGGCTCCAACCACATTCACCATCTCTTGGCTCAGTTTACCTTTTAAAGTATTTAACACAGAATATGTCGCTCCTGTATCAACCAGAAATTCAACATCATCATTTCTCAGCTTAACTATAACTGAAGGCTCTGCTGGGGGAGACACCTTTGGTCCCCATCAGTTATTATTCACAGCTAGTTCTGGAGCTGAGGGGGTCTTGTTCGCTCGTGCTGGACACTCGTTCTTCCAATGTCCCCTTTTCGTACAAATGGCACACTGATCCTCAGCTAGAGGAAAACGGGGTCCCTTCTTTGGTGGGTTGGATGACCTTCCCTTGATGCCGGAATGATTTTTCTCTTTTCTTTATATACCCTTTACACAGTTCTCTGTATCCACAAGTATTAGAATGCATACCTGTAACCCTTCACTTAGTTTAGTGCTTAGTGCTTTGTAAGTGTTCTGCAGGCCCTGAGACTAAACACCCCAGAACTGCAGAGCCAGGAAGACCAAACATTCCTACCATCTCAGGAAACTAAGGTCTCCAAGCAGGACAGACTCTGTAAACTAGAGGTTAGCCCACCCCAGCCCCATTATTGGGCCCCCTTTTTAGATATGCTAATGTGTAAAGCCTATAACTGGTGTGTGTGATTGATGGTGGGTGTGCATTTTGCCACGCTGTCACCTGGGTGAAGTGGATGCATCAAACGGGATCCTGATTAAAATACTGAGGTAAAGACCCCAACCCTCTTAACCGTGTCTAGCTTAATTTTCCTAACACCAGGAAAAAGGCATCACCCTTATCGTGATTTTTCTTCTGGTGGGGCTTATCCTGCTTTCCTGCTGAATCCCTGTTCTGATACACTTTCCAAGCTACTTCCAGCATTTTAGTTATGTCTTCTACCTTCCCTAGCTTTTGCAGTTTTTTCCTTATGTCATCTGCAGACTGGCCCATAGAGGTAGGCCAGTTGGACCTCCTGGTCAGGTGCATCGGGGTTCAGATCTGTATATTTCCGTGCAGCCTCTTTGAGCCTATTCAGGAACTCTGTAGGGGTTTCATTTGGATTTTGTTTGACCTCGTATAATTTAGAATAATTCACTGCTTTAGGAAGGCCACATCTCAACCCATAGACCACCCATTTCTGATACTGTTTCAATTTTTGCATTTGTTCCGGGATGTTGACATTCCATCCCGTATCGTCCACAGTGAAACTATCATTAATTGACCCTTGAAGACTTCCAGCTGTTATTTGGGCCTGTATAGCATCTAAGGCAGCTTTATTAACCATCTTCCTTTCTGTGCTATCTAGTAACTCATCTAGCACCACGTCCAAGTTCCCCCAGTCAGGATTTTGGGCCTTTATAGCTCTCTCTACCGGTATGGCTACTTTCTCTGGATTGTCACTGTACTTTCCAACTGAGTCTTTCCACTTGTACTCATTTAGGGCAAAATTTTAGGAGGAAACCTCTGAGAGGGCCGCCTCTAAAAAGGCCGATTCCAGCCACCCCTCCCACAAACAGGTTCGGGAAAAGATTTCCTTAGAGAAAAGTGGAAAAAACTATTTATTTAACAAATAGAATATTCACAAGTGTAGCAAATTTGGATAATATAAAACAATGAAACCTCTCCTTCCTCTGAAGAGATGGTAGATCCAGAGTCCGTCTGTGTGTGTGACAGTGTCAGTCTCAGTCCCTCCAGCGGCTCGGGCCGATGGCCGGGCCTGGCTGCAGTCAGGGGTCCCCGGGGGGTTGTCCTGATGTCTTGGACCACCGAGATGCTGACCAGTCCCAGGAGGAATAAAAAACCAGCAAAAGAAACAGTCTCTCCCAGTAAAAGCCGAGAAAGATCCCAGAGCCCTCCGCTGTGAGCTCTCAGAGCACACAGACCGAGAGAGAGATACCTGTGCCACTCGGAAAGCAGTCTACCAAAGCCTTTACAGGTGAATGAGGTGTAACTCCTGCCGACCAACTGTGCATGTTTTCTCTCTCCCCCTTCACTCTCTTCACGCTCTGGGCCTCACATAAAGCTGCAGAACTTAATATACAGCATAAGCAGGAGAGACAATTGAGGATACAAGGATCATACGGTAAACCCAGGACATTCAACCTCTTATCCTCATATCATCATCTCAGTACCAAGACTAATACAGTCTGTATCTAAACACACATATATGTATACATATATACAGTGTACAGCTATATACAGACAATGTCAGTGAAATTCAGCAAATAGTGATATTTACACATGGTTCTCACCCAGCAATCAGATTATCCCGGGGTACACACCATGTTGTTCCATCTTTCTGCATTATCCACCATGTGTAACCTGGTCCCTGAGCAAAGACAACCCCACGGATGGGTTTGTCTGTATTCAAGGCAGAATTGACCCACACCGTCTTCCCTAACAGACCTCTAACATGTACCACTGCGGCCTTGTCTCCATCTACTGTATGCAGGGCCTTGGAGTGCGCCGGCCCGGATCGGTTGGCAGAACCTGGAGTATTAACTAATCAGGTGGCCTTTGCTAAATGCCGTTCCCAATTTTTAAAAGAGCCTCCACCCAATGCTTTCAGGGTGGTTTTTAACAGTCCATTGCACATCTCCAATTCACCTGCAGCTGGTGCGTGGTAGGGGATATGGTACACCCATTCAATACCTCCAAAGGACTTGTTTTTCAAGGCCCAGGATGGTGTTCCAGGCAG
>JAHLSL010013060.1:407500-421210 GCA_025920805.1 Petroica traversi
ACCTTCTCATGTTTTCCCCACAATCATACAGGTAAAACCACAGATCATGTCGTGAGGGGTACCTTCTGTCCTTCTCTGGGGAACGTCTACGTCTGGTAACTGAGCCTCTGACCTGTACTGCGCAGATTTGGAGAATCTCATTCCTGAGTTCCTTGTGATTCTCTTCTATTTTCTGTAGACGTTCTTCCACAGCTGCAATTCTTGCATGTGTTGGGCCATGCACAGCATGTGTATATGCTTGTAGTTTCTTCGCCATCTGAAGTGCATTCTCATCTCCATTGTCCCACTTCTTTAGAGCTGAAGGAGCAGAGTGTTCTTGTGGCCCAAGTGGTACAAGTCTTCACCACATTCTTGGTGTACGTAACATTAAGTCTGGATTATTAGGCGTATTTGGATCCTCTGTGAAAACAATCTCTGTCACGGCCATTTCTCTCAAGTGTTGAATCCCTTGTTCTATTGTCTTCCACTGGGTTTACTGCATATAGAGATCGTCTACACACATGTATCTGTGTGCCACAGCTGCATAGACTTGTGACCAGAGACTCCTAGGGTGAGCCCCCCTTTCGGTTTCCTGGTCTATAACTGGTTCATGTGACAGGTGTCCCAAATGCCTCGCTTCAGTACCGTCTAGAATTGCAACGTCGCCTGCGGCATCCCAAAGACGGACAAACCAACTAATTATAGATTCATCAGGTCGTCGAGTGTAATCCTTTCTTAGGCCACGAAGGTCCTTCAGGGAAAAAGACTCAATAGTGTCTCCTGCCCTTGAGTCAGTTCTTGTCCCTGAGGGTCCTTCCCCCCCATCGCCTGCCTGTGAGGGTCTTTCTCCTTCATCATCACCATCATCATCATCCACTGGTCGATCAGTTTTGGTTTTGTGCTTCTTTCCCGCAGCAGCAACTGCCAGTGGCTTCAGCTCACTGTCTGGGTTAGCTACGGGTTTAGGTTCACTATCTGGTTTAGTTGCTGGCTTAGGTTCAGTGTCTGGTTTAGTTGTAGTCTGAGGGACTTGAGCTGCTTCATCTTCCTGGCCCTGTGCCTCTATCTACTGCCCTACAGCATCTAGCAGCATGTGATAAGCATATGCCAGGGCCCAGCTTATTGTAATGATCCTTCCTTCCTTAGAACCATCATTACACTTCTCTTTCAGATATTTGGCCACCCTAGTTGGGTTCTGTATTTGGTCACGTGGGAAGTCCCAAGCGTCGGGTCCTGGGAACTCTTTCAAGATCTGGCCCATATCCTCCCATTCCCCACACCACTCAGGATTTTCCACCACTGGGTCAGGTGTCTCCTCAGTCCCTCTGGACCTATCAGCTCTCATTCTAGAAAAGTTGTAAACTGTAAGGAGGAAACTCACCAGCTGGAATATCAGCAAAAATATCAGCCAAGGGTTTTTTTGGCATCTAGGGGAAACAGAACATTTTCAAAAAATTATGTAACAGATGATATAACAGATTGAAAGGAGAAGAGGGAAAGGAAAGGCTGGAATGCCTCATCCCCTTTTCCACCCTTAAGGAACTGGGTGCAATTACTAACAAACCCCCAAAACATGCTACTTAAACTAGGACGGAGAAACAACAGACCATAGGTACTCTGAACAATTCCGAGTATCTTAGCTACCTCTCTATCAATCAGTATCACCATGACCAGCAAAACAGCAACTGTAAGCTGTGCCCCTCTACGGTAAAAACTCCTTGCCAAGAGCAACAGTGGGTAGGAAAACAAGCCTAGGGACCAGTAAGCTAACATGACTGCCCCCACGCAGAGGGACAGTATGAACCCAAACAGCATGGCTACTGACTGCCCTATCTCAATACAGAGCAAGCACAACCAAAATACAAATCAGTATAAGTTTTTTCCACTTTCTCAAGCCATGCGTTGGGCGCCAAATTTATTTGTCCTGGTTTAGGGAAATCAGAGGGGGGGGCCTCTGGGTGTTGTCCGGATGTCTTGGACCACCGAGATGCTGACCAGTCCCAGGAGGAACAAAAAACCAGCAAAAGAAACAAAGTCTCTCCCTGCAAACCCCGAGAGATCCAGGAGCCCTCCGCCGTGAGCTCCCAGAGCACACAGACAGAGAGATATAGCTGTCCACTTGGAGCATAGTCTCCCAAGGACTTTCCGGGGGAGTAAGTGTAACTCCTGCAGACAAACTGCCCGTGTTCCCTCTCTCCTCCTTCACTCTCTTCACTCTCTTCACTCTCTGGGCCTCACTTAAAGCTGCAGATCTTAATATCCAGCATAAACAGGAGTGACTATTTGGGGATACAAGGATCATACGGTCAACCCAGGACACCTCGTCTGACAGCAGTGAGTGCAACGCTGAGTTTGCAACTAGAGGCCAGAAGGAGAAACACCATAATTCTTTATAAAAAAAAATGTTTATTATTGCTTTAAGTTCTGTTGTTTTAATTTCTCTAATAACCTTGAATGTTCAAGTATACTCTTACTAGACAAAAGCTAGATGTGCATCCAGATGTGGAACAAGAAACCATTGAAGCAGCATTGGAAGGACTGTGTACTACCTGCACAACTGTGAAAACTGCAGAGACTCTTGAACTCCTATAAACAAAGAACACCAACTCTTCACACAGAAGAATCTACAAGACCAGACTACACATTAACCAGTAAATTTATTATATTCAAAAATGTTAACTGTAATATTACTTGCATTTTTGTATTTACAAATCTATGTTTTTAATAATACTGAATGGCTAATTAGCCACCCTGATAGAATTTTACAATTTGCCATTCTGAAAGGAAGACTAGAACAGTGTCACTATTCCTAAAAGCCAAGCAAACCTAACTCAGATAGAACAAATACTATCTGACCCTTGGAAGAAAAACTCCCATCTAAAACTAATACAAGCTGTGACACTAGTAACAAATCACAGCAATTACTGGATCTGCTCTCACTTCCCTACTCACTCAGATGAAAGTATTCGAACAATGAGAATCCCCACACTAAACATATTTTCTAAGGGTATCCCTCCTGCCAAAATGATACTCATTTTAGAAGGAAAATTTTATAGACCAACAAGTCCTAACAGTCGATGTAATAGCCGTAGAAACCTCCTGTATTCACAGATGCCTACGGAGACCAGGAGAAACTCTACGCCACATAATAGAATTACCTGAATGTCGCTCAGGGATTACGGTAGGGATCTATCCCAAGTGCCTCTCATATCTAGAACCACACACTGGTGGCCTATTCCAAACAATATGGGATACTACTGGCTTTTTGGGAATCAAGCTAAAAAAGCTTTAACCCCAGATGGCAAGGGATATGTACCATTGGGACTGTAGTCCCAGAGAAAGATATCATTAAGAAATCAGAGTTCCTCAGAGGGCACCTACAATCATTTATGATGAGATACTAATGAAATTTAAACCCCTTAGTTGAAAGCCCACTTGTTTCCATAGATTTGTGAGATGGTTTCTGCCATGGTTTGGAGTGTCAGAATTGGAACAAACAATAGTAAATATATCCAGAATTATTGAACAAATAGAAAATGGAACAAATGATGCAATCAGTACTTTACAGCAAGAAGTTACCCGTCTCTCAAAGGTAATTAAACAAAACAGAATGACCTTAGATTTACTTTTGGCTTCCAAAGGTGGAGTATGTACAGTGATCAATACTAGTTACAGTATATACATTGATCAAACTCTAAGAATTCAGACTGATCTAGAGGGAATTAGAAAAAAACCACTAGAACCTTCATGAAATCCAAAAGGATCAAGAAACAGATATATTTAATTGGTTAACCTCATGGATCCCAAATTTAAATACGTTCATGAGAAAACTAATTGGTATAATAATTGAAGTTCTGACTTTAATGTTCAGTATATGGGCCATGTTTCAAATTTGCAAAATTGGATTCAACAAAATATGTTAGTCTAAGAATTACCATTTTCTCTAAAAATCTCAAATAATGAATTCACATTTGTTCATGCAATATTAACACCTTATTTAATACTATTGAAGTACAGAAAAATCTGATAATTTAGTTATCTTGTCTTAATTGTTTTACTTGCTGTTTATATATGTAACTTGTATTTTTACAAATGTCATGGTAGAATACTTGTGCCTTCACTCTGATTGTCACAGGGGATAAAAAGGACTTCACCCTTGATATAACTTAAGTCAGAATTTCAAAAACAGCTTTAACCTTTCCCTCCCCATCTCTTCAAAGTAAAACATAAATAAACAAAAATTTGAATTTCAATACATCCTTAATTCCCCGGAGACAGTCAAACCATTATGTAATACTATATAAATATATATATATATATGTTTTTGGCTAGATTCTTGTAGAATTATCAAACACTTACTATCTTAAATGAAACAAACTTCACAAAAAAAAAAGACTGGACCAAGAAGAGTGAGGAAGAATGAAAAGAGAAACTAACTATAAAGGGTTCCCCGTGGGAAAAGGGCCAGATAAATGGCACACACCAATGGGGTTATCAATCGTTCTCCCTTTATTGCTAAAAATAACACACTTTTATATGTTTACTAGACTATCACGCGACATCTCCACAATTGGTTCATAGATCAAATGCACACGCCTACAGCTAAGCCTAATTGGTCATCACGCACAGTGCTCTTGGTGGGGTGTGTGAACATCTGTGATTCTGCTATCTGGCTCTGTAACCTGTGTTGTGCATTCTTCTCGTAACTCTTTCCCTGTTCAAGGACACTGAGGCCCATCTGCTTCTCCTACTCCTTGAGCTATGTGCGGGACGTGCAGGCTTGGATTGTCCAGTCATGAAATCCCTCTACAAATCCTTGTTTTTCTTTTTTGACAAGCCAAGCCTTTTCTACTGTAGTATTAACCAACTTACACAGGCATTTTAATGTACAGCTCATTATGAGCAGAACTAGGATAACAACTCCGAGTACCTTCAACCCCTCTATTCAACCCCCTCTACATCTTCAACCAACCAGGCCAACCTAAACTGTTAATCCAATTGTCAGATGAGTTGGTGCTGATCTTTAACTTATGCAGATTGTCTCGGAGGTCACAGAGCTGCTTGTGTACGGAGTTTGAGTGATCCGAGAAATTCTTACAGCACATACCCTCAAACTCTTCACACCCGTGGCCTTGTGCGAGCAATAAAAAATCAATAGCAGCGCCATTTTGTAACACAGCATGCCTAATACTACCTACACCTACTGTTAGCACTGATAATATTTCTGATGTGATGTTCATTTCTCTACTGACTCAAACTTCCTGCACTGCACTCAGCCTCTCCTGGCACCGTCCGCAGATGGCTCTTCTGTGTGCCCTAACACTGACTGATAACACCCCTGGCCCCAGCCCTTGGTTCTGGACGATCCTTTGGACAATCTGTTTGGCACTTAAGGGCCACGGTCTGAGCAGTTCTATCAGTCGACTGGCGGTGACCTGTCCGAGTGCTCGCTTGCTAGAAACATAAAGGCAACATTAAAGTAAGACAATACATGTGGTAAAGCAATAAACTCACATCAAAGAGACATAAGCAAGGTAATAAACGTAATCATTAGTATATGAGAGAAAAGACAGTGATTTAGAATGGTACTTCATCAATTCCCTAAATATTGTACCATCACCCAGAGTCTGCAACAGCTAGCAAGCCCTGTTTCACACTGAAGACTTGGAGAACCCTTCCCAGACAAGGTTTCCAAGTTTACCTTGAAAGGGGGTCCAGCTGTTATAAGTCCAAATTGGCAAGTCAAAGTGACCTGAGTACAGTTTTGATGCCGAAACACCTGGGTCTGTTGGCATGCGTCCAACCAGCTACAGCCAGGGCTTGGCCAGAGCTAAGGCTTTACCTGGAAGGGCCCCCCTAACTTATCTTACAAGAAAGCTTCTATTAACAGCAGTTGGGAAAGTTTCTAAAGATGTTGGCTTTGTTACTTATCCTTAACTAAATAATCGATGGTATCATGATTAAACTGCAAACAACTAAATGTATAACTTTAAATAACATCTTATGGATATTTTTTTATAAAAAGTCAGTGAATTCAAGCTATAACATTAACAATATATTTAGAATCAATATTACATCACTAGTGACTGTCTGAGAGAACTCCGAGAGCACTGCTGCGGGCTTCGAGAGAGCACACAACCTTATCTCTCTTTCGCTGTCTGACCTCAGAGCACAGTCTGAGAAGGAATTCCGGGGGAGTAGAGAGAAATTCTGGCAGACAAACTGCATGCGTCTTCTCCCGCCGCCTTCGCTCTCTCCCTCGCTCTCGGCTCAGCTCAAAGCCACAGAAGTTATATCCAGCATAAGAAGAACAGACAACTGGGGATACAAACATCATAAAGTCACGCTAGGACACTGTCCCAAGGAGTTCAGATGATATCTTCCCACACATCAATGCATATATGACATTAATGCAGAACAAAAGCAAGAAAGAAAACACTAAACAGCTTACAATCAATAACAGCAATAATTTGGAATTGTTACCTTTTTTTTGTGTGCTATAATTCTTCATCATAATTGTTTCAGTCGGTTTAACCTTTCTTATCCACTAAGGGTTTAATAGCCCCACTAACCGCAGCGGCTACATAGGCTGCTTTGACTTGTTGATCCATTCTACCAGCTAACTCAGTCATATCAACTACGTTTTTCCATTTGCACTATCAAAGGCCAAATTTCAGAACATCTGGTCTTTCATTCCCATGTCAAAGTCTGGATGGGTCTTAATGGTCTGATGCAATCGATCAATGAAGACAGAATACCTTTCGTTGGGCCCTTGCTGTACATGCAAAAAGGCTTGCGGTCGGCCAGGCTCAGGCAGGGTACAGAGGGCAGGAAGGGCCATCTCCTGGGATTTTTGTAGCACCTGCAAGGCACTTTGCATTTGCATGTGAGCATCAGCCCACGGCCCTTCTCCTAATAGATGTTGGGTTGTGACTCCAAATAAAGGGTCACCTTTTGTAGGGCTTTTGCTGCCTCCTGCACACACAATGACTTGACAGGGATAAGATCACAGCAATAACTTGGGAGCAGTCCGATGGCAAAAGTAAGTCGCAAGTAAACAAATATTGCAGCCACTGGGTGGTAAAGGGTGATCAGAGACTGAATTTGGACACTGCATCTCTAGCCTTTTCCAGCAATTTCCAGTCAAAGGTCTCCCACTATCTCTGTCCTCAAGGCTGCAATGTAACAGGGAACGCCTGGGGAATAAACTGTCCTTCAATTAGGACATCACGAACTATGCCTTTCCAGCGCTGATTATGCTGGTAACTCACCCCAGCAGCCTGCAACACGGCTCTGCTGGACTTGAAGGGAAGGGAATTCTTTTGGCCCTCACAGAATTCATTGGTGGGACTGGGGAATTACAGAAGGAATTTTAGTGATAAGAACTGCCTTTATTTTTCACAGGGGCATTCTGTATTGTTAGTCCGTCCAATTTTCCAAGCACATCTCCTAATAACTCTTTCACTGCATCACCTTTCTCCTCCTCCCCTTCATCTTCTGATAAAGAGGCTAACTCGGTCTGTGATGATGTTTTTCCCGATGCAGATGGTCGGCACCTCAGCCTCCCTTCCCGTCAGGTTTGGGCTAACTCTGCTTTGAATTTATCTATTTCACTCTGAGCTGGTCACATTCTCTTCCCAAAGGGCTTTTACCATCTGTTTCCCTCCCCGGCTCATCTGAGCTTTGGGCCACCGGGCTCAGGACTATTCTCATTAGAAGCACTTGGTTCCTGTAAGGGAGGGGCAGATGGCAAAGTTGTTGCCGAGGTGGGTAGTGGAAACACAGGCTGAAAAGGTGGAGGAGGTTACCGGCTCACTCTCAGCCCTACCAGAGCCCAAAGGGGTTAATGCGGCAAGCACAGATGCGACTGCTGCCTCTCTGCCTTCATAGCGTGCAGCGTTTCTTTTATCAACTTCCAATGGGTAGAATATTTGGATGCCTCCTTTGCGGCAGCTCTGCCACTGCTTATCACATCCTACAATGCTGTCCCGAATGCTTCCCATACAGGTAGCTGAAATGCTACATTAGATCCCGCGATTAAGCCCCAGTCCCAGACCCATTTTAAAGGATTCTTAAGTATAGAATCATCACATTTCAGTCCTCTCACAGAGAGTATATGTTGGAGGAGGTTTAGGACTGCTGCTTGCGTTTTGTCTACCCCCATCTCCTCCTGGGCCACTCACCTGGATCAGGACGAGCTCCTTTCACAATCCCCCGGTCATCAGCAACATCCTCTGAATTCCATACATATCTCCTTTCAACCCCTGTTTCTTGCGAGGCGTCCTGCCAGGGCAGCAGGGATTACGACCGACTTTCCCGCTCCACTCAGTCCTTGCCTTCACTGAATATCTGCATTCTGCTGCATCTGAGGGTCCCTGAGCTGCTTTTGACTCCTTCCCCCCAGTCATGGTGGCATCCTACAGCTTATTACCAACTTCTCTCTATTCTTCCGGACTAAATACTAGCGAAGATTCGCTGCATCGCCCGTGCTTCTGAGCCCAGGACACCAGTCGCAGGATTTTGAGCACCTTTACCTCGCTCCCTCTCTCGGAGAGGATAGTAGTCAGGAGTTGGACTGCTGCTTCAGATTCCATGACAGGTCTTACCCCAGGCCAATGGCACCTCTCTCAAACTCCTGCATCTGGGGCCAAGCCGCTTTGCCTTCCCCTCTCCCGGCTCCCGCAATCAAATCAACCCGCTGGCTGATTATTTTGGAGACTTCAGCATTTAGGCTCTTTCAGCATTTAAACTCTGCATTTAAGCGTTGGGGTGTCTGTTCGGGCACCAGTTGAAGAGGGTTCCCTGAGGAAGAGGGGCCAGGATAATGACACACACCAATATGGTTATCTATCGTTCTCCCTTTATTGCTAAAAATTACACATATTTATATGTTTACTAGACTATCACACGGCAAGGGCATCTCCACAATTGGTTCATACCTCAAATGCACACGCCTACAGCTGAGCCTAATTGGCCATCACGCACAGTGCTCGTGGTGGGGTGTGTGAACATCTGTGATTCTGTTATCTGGCTCTGTAACCTGTGTTGTGCATTCTTCTCGTAACTCTTTCCCTGTTCAAGGACACTGAGGCCCATCTGCTTCTCCTACTCCTTGAGTTATGTGTAGGATTCCCCAGTCCTGTCAAAAGAGCTCCGTGCCCGTTCTCTAACAGAAATCTCTCTACACTGGGAGGCCTGAGCTTTCTTTCACAGGTAAATGGGCCTCCGTTTATGTCGAGGGATATGGGTCTGGAAGGGGCTGCCACCTCCTAAAATTCTGCACGCAGGAGGATTTCTGCCAGATCGAAAATACCACCAACCAGGACTCTTGCTGCTCTTGGAGTTCCAAAGGCCTCCAATAAACTGACATCAAGAAATTGGAGAGGTGATCTTTCTTTCACAGGGTAAAGGGCCATAGTAAACGTCCAAGGCCCTGTGTCCTGGAGGGGGCTGCCGCCTCCTAAAATTCTACATGGAGAAGGATTTCTAACAGATGGAAAATAACACCAACTAAGACTCTTGCTGCTCTTGGAGTGCCAACGGCCTCCTGTAAACTGACCCCAAGAAACTGGGGGGCCTGATCTTTCTTTCACAGGGAAATAGGCCATCGTTCATGGCCAGGGCCCTGTGTCCAGGAAGGGGCTGCGGTCTCCCAAAATTCCGCACAAAGAAGGATTTCTCCCAGCTGGAAAATACCACCAACTAGGACTTCGGCTGCTCTTGGAATGCCAAAAGCCTCCTCCAAACTGACAACAAGAAACTAGGAGGCCTGAGCTTTCTTCCACAGGGAAATGTGCCACTGTTCATGTCCAGGGAAATGAGTCCAATAAGGGGTTGCCACCTACTAAAATTCCGCACAGAGTAGTATTTCTGCCAGATGGAAAATACCACAAACAAGGACTCTGGCTACTCTTGGACTGCCAAACACCTCGTGTAAACTGACATCAAGAAACTGGGTGGCCAAGCTTCCTTTCAAAGGGAAAAAGGCCATTGTTCACACAAAGGGCCCCAGGTCCGGGAGGTGGCTGCCGTCTCTTAATGTTCCGCATGGAGGATTTCTCCCAGACAGAAATGACAACCAACAAGGAATCTTGCTGCTCTTGGAGTGCCAAAAGCCTCCTGCAAACTGACATTGAGAAACTGGGAGGCCTGAGCTTTCTTTCACAGGGAAAATTGTAATCGTTCATTTCTATGGCAATGTGTCAAGGAGGCAGCTTCCGCATCCTGAAATTCTGGGCGGAGAAAGATTTCTCCTAGACGGAAAATACCACCAACTAGGACTCTGGCTGCACTTGGAGTGCCAAAGGCCTCCAGCGAACTGACATCAAGAAACTGGGAGGACTGTCGGGAACGACGGGAGACAAGCACACGACCCCGGTGATGATCAGCAAGTCTCAGTTTATTTCAACAACTCTGTTCTTTATATAGATACAATAATGAGGCTCATACATATTGCAAGGCTAAGCTCATCATTGGTCTCTTAGCTAAAAGTCATCTCCACCTATCCGTATGTTATTGCAGTCTGCCGGTGTTGAGTTCTCTCATTCTCCCCCACATCCTGTTTTCGCTCTGTGCAAGGATGCCGTGTCCTTGCACTTATCGCTTAACTAGCTGAATTCCATTACGGCCATGCTCTGCTAGCCAGCTTCCCACACAACTCTCCACACTTCCCCCGTTTTCTTTTTGCAGTACCCAAGCTTGATTGATGGTCTTTCTTACCATTTGTTGCACACATTGGATAATGCAGGGTATTGCTATGACCATAGCTACAAGTACAATGAAAAATAGCAAAGCTCCTTTTACTATATCTTGAAGCCACCCAGTAAGTCCTAAGCCTTTCAACCATCCGCTTAACCCTAGACCGTCTGTTACTTGCAGTTGCCGAGTAAGCTCAGTTAGGGTTATAAGTGGTTAAGCTTAAGCAAAATTCTTGTCTGTTAGTAAGATTGGTAATAGTGAACTATATGTTTGGCCAGGAGTCTACTCCTAAGTGGAGTGAGTCTCTGATAACCCACACACAGAGTAACATGCATGTAAATAATCCAATCACTGGCTGACAATGAGTATTGATAATGCCTTGTGTAGAAGGCATTTTGCTGCCCAATATGTGTTCTCCTCTATACTTTCAGGCAATCTGCTCCCAGGCCTTAGTTGAGTTTGAATTGCCCTGGGGGCAGTCCAACTAAGATACTTACCACTACAACTAATACAACAAAGCCACTCGTTATCTAATACTAAGGTGTGTCTTCTGAATAGCTCTCCACAGCCACCACACTGAATTGTTAGCACGGCAACGACTTCACACTGTCCGTAGATGGCTTTTCTCTGTGCCGTAACACTGACTGATAACATCCCTGGCCCCAGCCCTTGGTTCTGGACCATCCTTTGGACAATCTGTTTGGCACTTAAGGACCACGGCCCGAGCAGTTCTATCAGTCAACCGGTGACCTGTCCGAGTGCTTGCTTGCTACAAACATAAAGGCAACATTGAAGTAAGACAATACATGTGGTAAAGTAATAAACTTACATCAAACAGAAATAAACAAGGTAATACACATAATCATTAGAACATTAGAGAAAAAATAGTGATTTAGAATGATACATCATCAATTCCCTAAATATTGTGCCATCACCCAGAGTCTGCAATAGCTGGCAAGCCCTGTTTCACACTGAAGACTTGGAGAACCTTTCCCGGGCAAGGTTTCCAAGTTTACCTTGAAAGGGGGTCCAGCTGTTATAAGTCCAAATTGGCAAGTCAAAGTGACCTGAGCACAGTTTTGGTGCAGAAACACCTGGGTCTGTTGGCATGCGTCCAACCAGTTACAGCCAGGGCTTGGCCAGAGCCAAGGCTTTAACTGGAAGGGTCTCTCTAACATCTTGCAAGAAAGCTTCTATTAACAGTAGTTGGGAAAGTTTCCTAAAATCATACAGGTCTTGTAGATAGTTACACAAAAGTATGGGAAAATTTATCAATGATATCATGATTAAACTGCAAACAACTAAAAGAATGCATATATATAACTTTAAATAACACCTTATGGATAATGCACATTATAAAAAGTCAGTGAATTCACGCTATAACATTAACAACATATTTAAAATCACTATGACATCATTAGTAACTGTGTGAGAGAACTCTGCGAGCGCTGCTGCGAGCTGAGAGAGAGCACACAGACAGCCTTATCTCTCTTTCGCTGTCTGAGCTCAGAGTACAGTCCAAGAAGGAATTCCGGGGGAGTAGAGAGAAAGTCTTGCAGACAAAGTGTGGGCATCTTCTCCCCCCTCTTCACTCCCTCTCTCTCGGCCCAGCTTAAAGCCACAGAAGTTATATCCAGTATAAGCAGAACAGACAATTGGGGATACAAACATCATAAAGCCACCCTAGAACACTGTCCCAAGAAGTTCAGATAACTTCCTACACATCAATGCATATATAACATTATAGCAGAATAAAAGTAAAAAAGAAAACACTAAATAGCTTACAATCAATAACAGCGATAATTTGGAATTATTACTCATTTTTGTGTGTTACAATTCTTCATCATAATTGTTTCAGTCGGTTTCACCTTTCTTATCCACTAAGGGTTTAATAGCCCCACTAACCGCAGCGGCTACATAGGCTGCTTTGACCTGTTGATCCATTCTATCAGTTAATTAAATCATATTGACTACTGTCACTGTTTTTAGTAATGTTTTGAGAATTTACTGCGTTTTTTCCATTTGTATTATCAAAGGTCAAAATTCAGAACATCTGGTCTTTCGTTCCCATGTCAAAGTCTGGATGGGTCTTAATGGTCTGATGCAATCGATCAGTGAAGACAGAATACCTTTTGTTGGGCCCTTGCTGTACCTGCAAAAAGGCTTGCGGTTGGCCAGGCTCAGGCAGGGCACAGAGGGCAGGAAGGGCCAACTCCTGGGATTTTTGTAGCACCTGCAAGGCACTTTGCATTTACATGTGAGTATACAGGTAGATAAAATGCTACAGTAGCTCCCGGGATTAAGCCCCAGTCCCAGGTCCATTTTAAAAGATTCTTAAGTATAGAATCATCACATTTCAGTCCTCTCACAGAGAGTATATGTTGGAGGAGATTTAGGACTGCTGCTGGCGTTTTGTCCACCCCCATCTCCTCCCTGGCCGCTCACCTGGATCAGGACGAACTCCTTTCACAATCCCTTGTTCATCAGCAACATGTATGCTGAATGCCATACATATCTCCTTTCCTCCACTTTTTCTTGTGAGGCATCCTGCCAGGGCAGCAGTGATAATGACCAACTTTCCAACTTCTCTCACTCCTCTCACTTCTCGCCTTCGCTGGATATCTGCATTCTGTTGCGTCTGAGGGTTCCCGAGCTGCTTTTGACTCCTTCCCCCCAGTCATGGTAGTATCCCACAGCTTATCAGCAACTTCTCTCCATTCTTCTGGAATAAATAGTAGTGACAATTCGCCGCAGTGCCCGTGCTTCCAAGCCCAGGACACCAGTCTCTGGCTTTTGAGCACCTTTACCTCGCTCCCTCTCTTAGAGAGGATAGTAGTGAGGAGTCGGACCGCCGCTTCAGATTCCATGGCAGGTCTTACCTCAGGCCAACGGCTTCCCGCTCCAGCTCCCGCGTCCGGAGCCAAACCGCTTTGCCTCCCCATCTCCCGGCTCCCGCAATCAAATCAATCTGATTATTTTGGAGACTTCAGCATTTAAGCTCACTCAGCATTTAAGCTCACTCAGCATTTAAGC
>JAHLSL010013062.1:0-26703 GCA_025920805.1 Petroica traversi
GGACGATTGGGGATACAAACAGGCCATATGGCTAACCCAGGACAACACCTCATGGTAAATTACTGGGATGGAGAAAATATTACTGAGGTGGTGTTCCTCAAGGGTCTACTTTGTTTAGACTTCCCATTTTGCACCTGGGTAAAAATAATATTAGGTTTTGGGTTGCTGTCAATCCAAATATTTAAAGTACGAGTAATATGGTAGAGAACCAAATTGTCACACAGGAGGAAAAGCAAGAACTTCTAGACTTAAGGGATAGAAATGGAAAGAAAAAGAACAGAAAATCATCATAATAATAAAGAGCAGAAAATAATGATAAGAAGGTGCTGCAAGTCAGGGCTCTGCTTGAAACAATGAAGGAAGAGAGTGACTGGATATACTTGTTCACTCCCTAAGGGCAATAAGGCAATTTCTATGTACAGCAAGCAGTTTATTAGGAGAAGGGAAGTTTGTTAATATTCCTTTGTACTGCAGGCAGTAATGATGGTCTTGCTATTCTCACACAAACCTTTAACACTCTGCTACCAGGCTCTAACAGGAGGTGATGTATCCTCTCTGTTCTGGGGCTGCAGCTCAGGACTAACAAATCTCTGCTGTTTACCATGGAGTGATGTTTTCCAGCTTGTGGTACCAGAGGGACAATTTCTTATGAACATTTACAAATGGAGCACCGTGAGTCTGGCTGTGACTGTGAGCTCCCACAGCCCAGCACTGTGAGCCCAGCCATCCCTCCCATCCCAGCCTCTAAAATGAATGGTGGTTCCTCCAGGAAAGGTACTGAAAGTGCCTACCCTACTTCACTCTTGAAATAATGGTTTAATCAACTTCCATGATGCTGAGCACAAGATGCATTTCCCTATTAGACCCGTAAAACCACACACTGGTGAGGAAAAAGTGTTTGAAGTCTCCCATATTTAACAGAACTTACTACTTGTCACACTAGAAAAAAAAAAAATCAAAGTCTATACATGCCATGAATTTGAAGTGGACACTATTAACAATTGAAAACTGTAACAGACAGGAAGTATAAGTTTAAATTGCTGAGAGCTTGATGGGGAAGATCTCCTTTAGATCTGCTCCGGGATGTCTCAGGAGGACTTAAATAGATTTCAAGATGGTTAAAACAAATTAAATAGCCTATTATATATTACATTAAATTTACTGTCCTACCATGCAGTTCACATTTCACAGCCTATAAAAATTAAATTTTCTAGCACAAATTGACACTTAAGGTAGACTTGTGCCATCTTCAAACAAGGAAGTTTAACCATAACTGAAATTGGTATAATTATATTTAAGGCAGGCACATTGAATCCCATTTACATTTTGACACTGCTGCATGCAGCTCTTTTTCTGTATTGTTGGTGAGAAAGCTTGAAAAGTGTTCTGTTTCTCAAGTCTAACAGACCAGAAGATGATTTTTCTTGTATTTTTCCCATATAGGCTAATGTTTGCTTAGTTTTTTAAGGGAAAAAAAAAGGTACTGGAAGAGATCTTGTGATGCTGCAGCAACTAATTTATGAATAACTCACTTTTAAATAAGGTGCTGAATGAGTTCAAACCCATAAAAATTCTATGGAAGTAGAAAGCCTCTATCCCACTGATCAAACTTCAATCTATTCATTTCAAAGCAATACTTATGGCTGCATTTCACACAAATATTCTGGCTGCAAAGAACAGGGGAAAAGATTTTTCTGGGGCAGGATAGTCTTTGTGAATGAACATAGTCATGTAACACCCCTCAAAGCTGTTCTCAATTCCTGGTTTCACCTACTTCAGCCATAAACTACATTGACTCTTCTCCAAAACAGTTAAGAAGCAGACAAAGCCCAAAACCAAGTGAAAATTACATACTTCTGCTGAACATACCAAAATAGAATCTTTTTTTCCCTCAACCTTGCTAAATGTCACATGCAGACTTAGCACCAATTCTTATTTGTTTTGTGCCATCATTCACAAGCAAAGGTGAGAAAAGTGGCTCCATAAAGTCCAACCTTGCTAAACAGTAATTTTAGGTCAGCTAAAAATGGCTGAAAATAGACATCAGGTATGAGGGTCTCATTAAGTCCAACTCCTCTAAAGGTCAGTGGTTCCCCATCTTATACCACAATTAAACTACAGTTAACACAACTGGCAGCTGTCTGAATGCCATGGGCCCAGCACTCTGTGCTTCCCTCAGCACACACAGCGCCCAGATCCACAGTGGTTATTAGCCTGAATTTCCTCTCAGTGCAGGTCTAGAATTACATTTTTGTCCACAATTTGATGGTTTCAATGAGAAAAGTTAGAATAAACCAGATGATAAAAATACCAGAAATTATCATACACGAGAAAAGTGGAAAAGGTGGGAGGAAGGGCAAAAGGGACTGGGAGAGGAAAAAGTTGTTTATGCACAAAGGTAACTCAAGGCCATGAAACGATCAGGTTTGCTGTTTTCTTGGTTTGGTTTGGGGTTTTTTGTTTGTTTGGCTGGTTTGTTTTTTCAGAAGACAACCTATCCTTTCATTTTGTTCTACCGTGCTCTGCCTGCTTCACTGCCCCACAGCAAGGTACTGCTGCTACACAAACAAGTCAGAGATGTGAAATTAATGTATTCATATTAGTCAATGTTTTTATTAAATGATATCTCAAATTTTGATTAGAGCAGGCAAAATGAAGTATAAAGAGCCAGAATGGTACTTTATCAAATATACTGCATGAAAAACTCTGCCTGCACTGTACAGTCTCTTATTTAAGGAGTTTTTTTGCTGTTGTCTTTCCTTTGAGGAGCAGCTGTTTTCCTTTTTCTGGGTGGTATGAACATAAACGAAAGTGACATGAATAAAGCATGAGACCTGTTATGTTTCTCTTGTTTTGTTTATGTCTGACTATCTTTACTGCTGCACATCGCCTACCATTCACTCTTCACTAATATCAATACATGGAAAGGGGGGGAGAAAAAGCCTTCCAGAAAAACTTTGTGCATAAAATACAGAGATGATGATTTGAACTCACCATGCCGGACAGCTGAAGATGGCTCCTTAAATACAACAAACCAGTACTGAAACCAAGGCAAACAAAAGGATCATCCTAAGGAGAGATTAAGGACAGCTCAGGAAGCCATAGAGACAGGGCTAGTCCTGGCTGTAAATTCTAGGACAGCTTTTTCCTTTCTTCTTCCAAGGAACAACTTGAGATCAACACAACAGAGTGGTCTCTGACAAACACAGATTAGTGGCTTCTAACCCGTTACAGCACTGGTGTCTAAATAATCCACACAAAGACCAATCTGTTGTGACTGTTGCTATCAACTGTTTCCAACCAACTCACAACAGACACATCTTTCTTCTTCTTGAGGTTAGTTAGGGTTTTTTCCTTCCTCTCCACTAAATGCATAACAAAGGCAATAGGTCCAGGTTCAATTTCCATCTTTCAGTGGAAAGTACTGAAAAGTTATATCAAGCCAAGTTATGGCTCACTCATTTTACGACTGGGAGACACCACAGAACACTCTTCCCTGAGGGCCAAATTCTGCCTTTGCAACAAAAAGATGCAACTACAAATTTGTGTGGGATGAGAGAAAGGAAAAGAATCAAAGAGAGATCTTTAGCTTAGAGCCACGTTTACAGCAGTGGAGTCATCATATTTGTTTTTTAAATGAATGCTACTGGATGGGACTGTCTTAACTCAAGTCCTATGAAAATAAGAGTTCTTCCAGGCCACTGGCAGTTACTACAAACTGCAACAGTAATTACTGGGGAGGGACTGGCTAAACGTTACAGGAAATATTCCCACTATAATAGACATGAAAACTATACATCCAGATGTCCTTTTCTAGCAGCAGCACCAAGAGTCTCTTGCTCCTCCTCACTGTCCCAGCTGTCTCTGCTGAACTCAGCAGCCTGGAGAATTCACCAGCTGAGGAGAAGCAGAAGCTGCTATAATGACATGGTTACTACTTGAAAAATGGTATGGACCAACTATTAACAGTTTTAAACTAAGAATATCAGTAAAAAAAGAAGGCACCTGACTTCAAGCAATGCTAGCATTGTCCTGATTTTATAAATGCTGAGAGCAACTGCAAGCCTTGTCTTATTCACTGATAGTTTCTGCTGTTCAGTGTTTCAAATCAGCACAAAGGAGGCAAGTAAGGCTTGCAATTACACCCTAAATCCCCCACTCAAGTAATTCTGAATTGCATTCCTTTACCTACACAAATAAGTTGTCTTAGTTCATAAAGCTCTCAAATGTTAAATAATTACCAACTAGAGTACACTTGCACTTACTTGGCATCAAAGCCTTCCATCAAGAATGACAATTTAATGCAGATTTGGACAATGCTAAGGTAAACACAGGTCTTTATTTTAAATACCACTGCAATAACATTAAGTTAACTGAAATACAGGTATCAAACTCTGTGTGTGTGACATGAACCACAGGAAGGTTAATCTCACATCATACCTCGAGTTCTACACATTCTCTTTACAGGCTTTTTCCATTTAGATTTAGTGTCAGTAAATGATGCATTTTATTTTGCCTCAATTAATTTAATAGAGCAGCTGAGTAAAAACAAGGATGTCAATAACGAGTAGTAATTGAACTCTCCCACAGTGGTATGTAGAAAAGTAAATTATACTTAGTCAATAAGGTCAACATGGAAATCAATACATTATAAAATTCTTCTGTTGCATGGCATTAACAGTTTGTGTTTGTTCCCTTTCAAAGACTGAATGACTCTGTTCTCCAAGCTTCCCTGAGCACTCAATCCCTACTAGTAAATTGCATTTGCTTAATGCACAAGTAAAATCAGCTACCTGTTAATATTGCTAATCACTGTACATAGGTTAGGGAGAGCTTAGGGAAAGAAAGAAAAAAAAACAAGGAAACCAAAGAGACAAAGGTACATTCATAGATAACTTTATAAATAAAGACTTTAGAGTTTAAGGGGAAAGCAAATTAATTTTAACACCCAACCCTAAAAACTACAAAAAACCAAGCTTGAAGAGCTACTTTTTTTCCTGTCACAAATGTTAATTTTGCGCAATTAAAAAAAAAAAAAAAGAAATCTCGCAAGTTTCAAATTAGTAAGAGCTTTTACATGAAAAATTACTAGCAAATTAGTTTATTTACAGTTAACAGATACATCTATTTTAAAACAATGCCAGTAAAGGCAGTAAGCATGGACGTAATCCCCCTGAAAAGCTGGTTTTGCTTGTATGAATTACTTAAGCTTGTCTTAGGACCCTCCCAAAATAAGTCAGAGCAGGAAAACAAAGTTAGAGCTCCTTGGCAGTCCAGTACACTGAAATCACTAAGGCCTTTCTGAGGCAAACCTGGAAATTGCAAAGCAGTTACCACCGTTTCTTTTTCACACTTTTACAAACTGATGAAAAATTTCGGAGAAAAAACACCTGCAGTTTAGTATCTGTTCAAAGCTGAGGTTCTCTGAAAGCCTGACTAAACACCACTGAACAGATTGTTGGTATTAAAGTTCTCATACTACAGAAAGCCCAACACCATCTGAATGGGAAAAATCTTTCTCAAAACACCTCTTCACCTCTGAGGTTTGGTCTCAGCCTTATCAATACACATCTGTCTTCACCCGTGTGAACAGCTATTGGCAAATGTTTATGAGAGACGCCCTTAACACTCCCTTGAAGTTCAGTTTTACTTTTGGGTAACAGCTCTAATCCAAAGACTTTTACAAATACTTTAAAGAGCATCTGTTTTGAAGTTGCAGAAGCGAGGTTCATATATCTCACATGTGTTTGAGCCAGGACATCAGTAAAGGCTTATCTTTACTATCAGATAATCAGCAGAAGAATTCAGTGCTGACAGATGAGTTACAAAGCAACTTTTTCTGAATTCCTTTACTTAAGAAGCTGGTCCGAGATTAGGCACTATACGATTACTTGAGGTTAATTTCTCAGAGTATGTCCTCAGTAAGGGTTTCTGTAAGAACAGTCAGAGGGAAAAGATTTACTAGAAGTCCCCTCCTGCTCCCCTCCCGATGGAGACAGGCTGATACACGCATTGCGCAACGAGGAGAATCCGCCCCGTGACAGCCCCGGGGGTGCTGCTCAGAACGCGGCTGCTGCCACCCCCAACACGGAAAATCCCTGGTATCAAATTCCAAAGAAGAGGCTTTGCTGTGCTCTCAGTAGAGCATTCAGTATGTTGAGAGAAGAAGTTTCAAAAGGAGGGGAATGACACCCTGAAAAAACTTATAGTAATTTACATGAGTTTTCTTTTGATGTCGATTTCTTTCTTATGTAAGAATAAAGTTAAAAGATCCTAAAGATTGGGTTAGGTTGGGCTTTTCCTAAAGCACAAAAGCAAACTAACCCCCCCACGATATCTTTAACATGCTCTATCATAATAAACACAACAGTGATTACATGAATTTTCACCAGTCCTGATGACAGTTGCACAGCAAAGCAGCCAGACAAGCAATGAGCCATCACACTTTCTCATTTACCAAGATTATCAGAGATGCCACCAAGAATTTTGGGGGTGGGAGAGGATTTGCCAGAGCTATGAACAGAGTAATGATCTATTAAGCATTAGAGCCTACTCTGATAACCCATAAAATTAAAGCAACTAGAAATGTTATGTTTTATAGCCTTTATGAATTTCCAGGTACATTTATGTAACCAAAACCCTCAAATACTCCAAGCAAGAATACACAGCATTACATCCCTGCAAAATGGAATTCCTGGTAGTCTGTTTTTCTATATCTTAATTCAACTCCTCAGGAATAAGATTGACCAAAAGCAACCAAAGACCCTCCACTTCTTCCTCTCATTTGCTATGCAGACAATAAACTCACATAAAACAAACACCACAGACGGAATAATGACTGAATTCAAACACAACTGTAGCCACTTCCAGACTGATTTTTTTTCCTGTGGTATGTAACTGTGTCACAACGAGTCATCCCTATAGACTTCAAACCCAAGTTTTCAAACAATCAAAATGTAAAAAACAAGTACTTCTATTTGACCTTCATTATTTAGGTCTGTGTGCCAGGTCTAATCAGTTCTCACGAGCACATTCCATTTCTTAAAAACAGACTGTAGAAATACATTTTTCAAACTAAAAGGAACACAATGCATTGTTTTGATGCTACAGCCTGAAGCTTTTTATCTGAGTTTTATCAAAGTATATTCTATCACTGATCAAAGCAGCAATGACAACTTAATGTTCTCTAAAGTTATATATTGCTGTATAAACTACCCACTTTTGTCTCGTGGCCCCTGTCTCAGGATGACATTGGGGGACATTCAAAGGTCAGGAGATTTTCTTTCTAAAGCTCTGGGTTCCCAAGTGGCTGCTCTAGCCATGGCAGGAGTGGGGACAGAAATTTCATCAGGGCTCTGTTCCTATATACCCTAAAAACTTCAGCTTGTCATTTCTTCTATCAGATGTTTGACTGCTTGGTGTGTTACTGTATCAACTATCTGTCTGTCCAGCAGCATTTCCACATCATCCTGTTACTCATTTTACTGACATCTCAAGACAGTTTCTCACTCTAGTATTAAAATCAATATTTAATCTTAAATTCCTTTCAATTTATTACTTTGCATATACCATGTAACTAGCTTTTAAAAGCAAAGTCTGGAAGTTACTTGGACATGCAAGTCCTTCCCTTTAAAAAAAAAAAATCTGTATTTTAACAATTCACAGAGAAATATCAAATGGTGTTTACTAGAAAAATGTTATGCAATTTTATGTTTAATGAACTGTATTGAAATGAGTTGCACTTAAGATTCCTTACTTAATAAAAAGGCATAAGAACATGCAACATAACTACCACGTTTCTACAGTCATATTAAGACCTCCAACATCTTCACAGAGTTTAAAGCTTCAGATGAATGGTTGTCAGGATTACTTAAAACACTCTCAACATCTTCAAAATTCCTGTCTACCCCCACAAACAAGAGGAAAACCCCTGGAGAAACGAGGCTTATAGTCACTTGAGAAATCAAGGACTGAACGAGCCAGGATTTGAGAGGCAGCGCCAAATCTCTGAACAATAGAGAATCCAGTTAAATCTGCTCCCATCCTCTCAGGAATTCGAGAATCATCCAAGTACCCACCATTAGAAGCAGCTCCAACTCCTTTATCTCCTATCTGAGAGCCCTCGAGGGGAACAGCTACGGGGAAAGCCCTCAGCAACAGACGTGTCCCTGCAAGCATTCTGATTTTCAGGAGCACTGCTAAGCCAGAAGCTCAACGGGCAACAAGTAGTTTGGCTCTTCCTGCTCCATCCTGGTTTCACCTACACCTCACTAGGTTTCTTAGGAGCTCCTCTTCAAAGGAGGGAAGGAACGGGGAGGGCCTGGAGAGGGTAATTCTGTGAGTTTGGTGCATGGAAATCTTCTACTAGGATCTCACACGGAACAGAAGGGAACAAATGGCAGCATTGGCCCGTTCTCAGAATCCAGTTTCAAAATGAAACACATGGGGATCTGGGATTTGGAACTGAGAATAAAATCAGAATTGAAAACAAAAAAAATCGGGTGACAGCAAGTCACCGGCAGCCTCACACAGACACAATGTTACAATCAGGTTTGTTCAACGGTTCATTAATGAAGCATTTAGTGATCAGAACTCAGGTGGTGTCATTCTGAAATGTTTCTGTCCAGACAGGTGATGCCACCATAACTGTCACTAAAATCTGCTGGCTAGGAAGAATTGCCACATAAAAAGGGAACATTCACGGTCAGTCACTGCCCAGATCATACAAAGAATTCCAGCAAAACAAGGATGTCTGAGACGCTGATGTTCAGCACCCTGCTTCCAGACAGTCACAGATCTATTAATGAACTCAGTAATTACATCAGCATACTGCTCATGTTTAAATACAGTCAAAACTCAATCAGGCAGAGATTTTTTTTTTTTCAAGTTAAAGCATCACCACAACTAGAGACCAAAAATAAAGTGTGATTGATCCAAAATCATTATAATCTTGCTAAAATGTGCAAGAAAGAAGAAAAAAAAAATCAAAATCAATAGTTATGTTACAATTTTGAGTGACCTTTAAATATTGTGAAAGTAATATTAGAAAACTCAAAACATTTGGTCATTACCTTGTGCTACAACAGGATTTTAGGCTTCCATTTATTGTCATGAAGCCTCAATGCCAGGTTCAGTTTGTGCCTGATTGTTTTTTCTGATATGGAATGACCACAGAAGTTAAAATCTGCTTTATAAAATTGTAGGTATTGAAAATATAATGCACTGAACCATATCACTTTTTTTTTTTTTTACTAAATCCATGCTCATTAAATAAGCCTAATTTACAAATACTTTTTCCAGTGATTGCTCTAAATGAGAATAGCAAATTTAAAGATGGAATTTTCTAGTCCAATAAGCCTGGTACACAAAGCAATATTTGAATCCGTAATTTAAATGTTACAATGAGAGATGCTGATGGCTTCCTCCAACTGGTTCCCATTAGTTTTCAGATTACTGAATTACAACACATACATACTCAGCACATGCATTTCTGAGGACCTGCTGTGCAGCACCAGAATGAGGAATACCAGGAATACCGCAGGCCATTGTTGAAAGATACTTTTGTTGGGCTTTTTGTTTCTTAATGTCATTTCTGCTACAGTTACGGGAAATATTTTGGTTCCAGTGCACCCAATAGAAGCCCATCTGGAAGAAGTGTTGGAACAAAAGCCTATATTGGAACAACATTTTTAACCATAAAATATAGGTCTGGAATTTTTTCTGACTATGTTTATACTATTTTTGTTACCAGCATCCAGTGACATTATGAACCTTCCGTGGTACACTGAAAAATGTTGTATGATAGTAACAAAGAGGCTTTTAAAAGCCCCTTGACAGGGAGGGAAGTGGCAAAGAAAATAACACTAAGAAGGGGCAGGTAGACAAAGAGAGCAGCTCTATGCCCAGATGACTCATTCTGACATTCTATACAGGTGAGGGTATACAGGAAAAACTTCAGTTAAAGAAAATTTCCAGGAATTTAGTGGAATTCTTTTATTCTCTGTCTTTGCTTCCCTCCCCATAAATTTCAAGCACTCAGAAGTACTAGTAGTCCTCCTGAGATTTTAACCCAAACCAAATGTTTGAGCAAGGCAGACTGTTATAAAATCTCAAGCAACCAACATCCTTTAATTAAAAAGGTACCACTGTGTTTGGACGTGCATGGAAGTTAATCCATGAGGAATAGCAGCTGTACAATGCAGTGCCCTGCACCTCTGGGCAGCTCTCAAAGTCCAATCCCAATCATTTCCCATCCATGTTGCCATTTTGTTCCTGACTCCTCCCTGCTGTAATTTCATAGGGGAAATTTTTCTTCAATAAAAAATTCAGTCCTTACAGGCTGCCAGGATAGGGCTGTATTGGAATTTATACAAAACCAAAACATTTTAAATCTTTTCCTCCTAGAAATCCAAGGAATGACTTAGAGATACTATCAAGTATTTTTATTGTGCTTCAGGGATTAATACAGCATAATTACCAAAGCCTTACTAATCCTGATGTGAAAACCACAATATAGT
The DNA here is from genome assembly GCA_025920805.1 of Petroica traversi. NCBI lineage: Eukaryota > Metazoa > Chordata > Aves > Passeriformes > Petroicidae > Petroica > Petroica traversi. The sequence continues at coordinate 10,518 of JAHLSL010013062.1, forward strand.
AAGAGGCAAGTGTGGGTAAGGGGTAAGTTTTGCATTCATCGAGTAAAAAAAGTAATAATTAGTTGTTGTTGAACCTAAAAAGTAATGTAAAGTAATGTAAATGTTGACTTCTGGTTTTATACAGCAAACTGAAGCTAGAACTGAATTATTAAACAGAGCATATATTTTACAGCTTTGTGCAAAGAAAACCTTATTTTTAATAATTAGCCATCAATCCTTCAAAGAAAACAACATATTATTATAATAATTAACATATTTTTATTTATGAGGCCATGCTCCTTTAAATAGCCACATACTTCTAGAGTGCAAAGCTCATGTAACCTAATCTGTGTTTTCCTCAAATCCCCACGAGTCCATTTACTTAAAAACACCACGCTCCTGGATGGGCGCCTGGCGTACCAAACCTGTCCCGTCATGCATATTTTTATACATGTTACTAAATTAGGAAAGCAGAGTGGACTAAGGTTATGCCAACTTGGAAAAAAGAACAGGGTCTGCATCAGTTTGTGCCTTTGGTTTTAAAATCACAACCATTATACAAAATTTTGAACTTTAGTAAGTATTGAAGTGATCTGCCCTAACAAGAGGCAGTTATAAAAGCAGAACGGAAATCTGGGGGGAGCAGGGAAGAAGCCAAAATTATTCCCCCTGATTTTGAAGCCTCAAAATCAAAATGTGGAACACAAGTTTAAAAAAATTAGTTAGGACCACATATTTTCATGCCAGGGTCTAGAGTAGGAATAGAATTACTGGCACACTGTACCCATCAGTGGAAATCTACTGTGAAAAGAAGGGAGGGAAGAAGTCATGTTTATGTGCCTTTAATTAAGATTTACTGAAATCCCTTATACTGAGCTCTATTCAGAATTCTAAGTTGGGTATTCAAGAAGTCTTTACCAGTTAAATACTGGTATGAATAGTAAATACAGATATTGTACTTTACAGCAACATTAAAAAAAGTAAGAGAAATGAATATGCAGTTTTCATATCTGGAAGTTTCTCCTGCCCCCAATTAGTAAAACAAATTCCAAAGCACAGCAGACTTTTCAATAATCACTCAACATTCCAAGGGTTACTGTATAAATAGACAAAGCAGCAAACAACAATTCTAGTTTGATTTATAATTTTAGTAACGATTGAACCCTTCTTGTCATTACACTGAAGTTACCTATGCAGGAAAAATAATCTAGTATTTATCTATAAAAGTTGTGTATTTCAAAATTCATCTTCCTGAACACTTCCAGCCTTCTGGAAGCGAAAATTGTTTCGGTTACAAAAACTCACTGATCTTACGGCTATTAATTTCCTATTAACTTAGAGGGTTATTCATTATGGAGAGATAATTATTAATTTCCTAATAATGGGTGGGAAGACTCAATCCTCCCTAACATTAAATATGATCTGCCTCAAAAAGGTGTGGTCTTAACAAATGGAATGGGAACACCCAAGTTCTATTTCTGGCTAACACTGACTCCTGCTGTGGCCTGGAGCAAATCACTTCTGTTAAAAACACTTTTTTCCACTCTGTAAAATGAGGATAACACTCCCTTATCAGCTTCACAGGATCTTTCTCAAATGCTTTGAAGATAAAGTTTTATAAGCCTAAAATGTATTTTAATGAGTCTTAAACTGACTATATTTCTAAAACAATTTGCCTTAAAAAGGAGAAGGATCTGAACAGAACTGAAAGGAAGGGTCTCTGTGCTGTTAACCTCCCCTAATATTGCTGCAGTTTGCACTTTAAATACACCAAAGGCACATGAATTCATTTTCCTTCAGAGTCTGCATAAAGGAAGCAAAATGGCAACAAGTGGATGCAACAAATTTGCTATTACTCGGCCACTTTTTTTTTTTTCTTGGTCAATGTACTCAGCTCTTGGTTTTTAAAGTTCCTGAACAACAAACACAAAGGGAAGCATGGTCTAGCCCATGTAAAGACAACTGCTGGGTTTTTTTCCCTCTTCTTAAAGGGAATTTTGCCAAAAGATGGGCTGGGATCAGAAACCATACCCTCTTCTTTAATTACTTTGCTTTTGCTTTTGACTTGGCAAAACATTAAGCTTTTCATTTCAGTAAATCTATAATTAACTCCAGCATGTGCTGAGTAAACATAACCTCACTTTTAATTAAATCTCAGAACAAGATGCTACAAAACTTGCTGTTTCCAAAGAGAAGTACCGCTCAAGTAATGGGCAAAAAAAAAGAACTAATCCTTGACAAATAAGAAACTTAAATCCAAATTTGAGTATAACCCACCCTCTTTTAAGTCATCTGTTCCCCAAACATGCATTCCAACTACAAGACCAAAATGTAAACCTGAAGAGCCACCACTGCACATCAAGATTCCAAGGCTAAAGTCAAACCAAATCTAAATGGTAACAGCAAAACAAAGAACCTTGGCTTTGGGACTCCTCAAGAGTAATTTTTGTAATGCATCTTACTGGATTTTTTTTTTTTTTTCAAATGACACAGTAACTCTTACACAAAGAGAAATAACATTTATCAAGAATGAAAGGATCTGAAATATCATATGCATTATAACCATCAGAAACAAAGGGGAACTTTCTAGTTAGTAATCTGTGAGTGAGAATATTCAGAAAATTTCCTTCTGACAGTACATGCATATAGAAGTAACTCTACAATTCTAAATTAAAATGAATTATCAATTCACTGAATAAAAGGAGAAATCTCTGAAAAAATAAAGTTCAGCTACTGTGAAAACACAATGTCATGTCTAAGTCAAGCTCATATATGAACTAATGTAATAATATGAAATAACCATCCTTTGTTTATGCTGATTTTTTCCAGTAACATCTTTGGTGTCACACATTTCCAAATGGCCCTTGAGAATTTAGATTATTTAGGTGCTACATTTAAACAGTAGAAAACTTCACAAAACTTACTTCATGTTCAAGAATTGCATTTACTAGAGCCAAATAAACGAACCAAGAAACTGTTAAAGACAGCAGCTACAAGATTTACAATTTGCAGAACAAAAAAATGTTGTGCATTTAAATGAAAACAAGTCCCCAAGAGAACTTTTGAACATTAAATATCGTTTTACTTATCTGCAACTCTTTTAATCAGCTCTTCTCTGAAAGGCAGAACCTCTCAGGGATTCTGATTAGCCCAGAATGCAGATACTGATGACTCTGCAGTACGCAGAAGCTGGTCTAGTTATTAATCTTATCTAAAGTATATTCAAAATATGACATTAAGAGAATTTCACAAAGCATTTTCTTCCAGCCATTTGCTATTATATTTCAGTTTCAACACGCTTATTCTGGACACATTTTTCCCTTTAATTCTCATCAAGCTCAGCTGAGTGAGCTCTGAGCAGTTCTCACAACAGCTGAAGGATGCTGATGGAAGCCCTCTCAGCAGTGGCAAATCAAACACAGAACCCTGAAGCCAAAGCTCAGGATCTGATCCAAGGGTGGCTCCGATCTGGGAGGGTTTGCTGAGCACAAAGGAAGGACAATCACACCAGCAGAGTGCCACTGCACAGGAGGTGCTTCCCCATCTCCAAGGGTCAGCATTTCCATGCTTCACCTAATGCCCATTTCCCTCCTCATCAGTCCTGCACTGCCGGATTTCTTCAGGAAGCTAAAGCTTATGTCTCCACACTGGCTGCATGTATTTTTATCATTCTTCCCCATCTCCTCCCTTAAAATAAGTTTTTTAAAATTCATTGGACAATCATGACCAAACCTGAGAAAAGCATAGTGGCTGTCATTATTAAATTCTCCCAGGTTTTATTAAAACAGGTACTTAAGAGATTAAAACCTTGCCCATCCCAGTGAAGATAAATCACAGCACAGGCTCACCCTCTGTCAGTGTCTGAAGAATCTCTGCAATCAGACTAGAGGCTTATATCTAAATCTTAAATGCATACTACTTCAATTGGTTTAAAATTTGATTTCTATAAGGCAAATCTTGAATACTAAAAATGAATATAAAGAGCACAACTGTGGAACAAAACCATTAAAAATGCATAATGAATCAACATATGCTATTAATTGCATTGTTTCTTCTAGCTCTTAATCACAATTAAGGAAGACACAACAAAGAATCATTCTTAAGAATTAAAATGCAACAGAACAGTGGGTGTGTTCACACACATAATAGCAAATGTTTACCATCCAACTGTTCTGCAGCTACAATGAAGGTATTTTTTAGCAATTGATTTAGGATATTACCAAGAGTATCCTCCTAGATATCCATGGAATTTTGAAAAAGCTGAGGGTACTTTTAATACCAGACACTGGGAATGGAGACTCAAGAGGAATGACACAGCAACCACTCTGAAGTAATTTCCATAAATGACTGTCATCTAAACCCAAAAGCTCTTTTTTTAATGCAGATCTTTAAATTCTGCCCAAGCTGCATGGGTAGAAGCTAAGTTATATCTTAAATGGTTCCTTATTATAAATTGAGAGCCATTAAGAGCTGTCTTTCCCCAGCAGTGCAGTGTCTGCTGTACAGAAAGCAGTGAGCACACAGGCAAATGATGCACTGCAGTGAAATCACATCCCGTCCCAGTTCAGCTGAACTTTGCCAGCTTTCCCAACAGAATGCTAGCTGACACTATAATGAAGATTCATGCTAACAGTATAATTAAGGATGAAACAATTCATCAAAATTTATTATTTTGCTCTCCTTTTTCGGTTGTTGAACATAAATGTTATTTTGAAACTACAAGGTTTTTTTTAAGAAGTCTTTGAAGTCTTCACACTTTTACAGAGAACATCTATGAAAACATGCTTAGAAACCCTCTTTAGGAATTGTTCTGTTTAGGAAACAGTGCAATAGATTAACTCTCCAGTGGGCAAATTATGCAGCGAATGAAAGGCTAATCCTGCTTGGGCTGGTGACACTTATGTGACATCCAGTCCCACTGACAGTGACAGGATTGGTACCAGCAGCAGCAATGGCACAAGGGACACCACCACAAACACAAAGACCACACATCTCTGCATTCTCCAGGGCACAAGCAGGCAACACCAGGATTATTCCTAAGCATGCAAGCTTTTCATGCACACAAACCTAAACACACTCAGGGACAATGCTCAGGACCAAATTTTGTATAAACTTCAGGAGAAATTTAATGCAGCAAGTCTCAGCTGATACCAGTTCCTAATCAAATGTGGTAGACTCCAAATCAACTCTTCAGTAATGTAAATTATCCTTTTGAAAGTCTTTTTTGGAACCTTTTTAAGTTAATGTGTGAAGTTTTGCAGAAAATGTGTCACTTTCTCTTTGAACAAGTCTTTCTTTCATGGTACAGCACCATAAGGTAAATTATCTTTGAGGAACATAAAGCACACTCAAGTCACTCCTTTCTTTTGAATGTAGGACATCTGAAAATTGATGGAAATTTTATTGGCCTTGGGTCATAATGTTTAACAGGTTTATCTAATTTAATTCCAGAGCATTTACATAGTCATATACATTTTTTTCTTTCTAATCATAACCATCCTTTGGCTTTTTTTAAGCAGCCTAGAAAAGTGCAAGGAAAGGACAGCAAGATTTCTGCACCCAAAATTTCAAGGAGCATTTGCAATGCTTTTCTTGAGAACAAACAATGTGAACTTACAAACACATGAAGGTCACATTGAGAAATTAGTTAAAATAGAGCCAAAAGCTAATCCTATTAGATTAAGTTAGACCAGTTTTTTTGAAATCATAGCCTTAAATTTTTATCATCTCTGCAGATCAGAAAATGCAAATACACCAGAGAAAAATTAAAAACTAAAATTAAAGAAGTATTTTAAAATCACCATCATCTTATCAGAACAGCTACAAGGGTGATGGAAGAATAATAATGTTGTATCTGCTTATCAAAGTATTTAGAAGACAAAAAAAAAAAAATCATTCAAAATCTGCCTATGGCCAACTTTTTCTGACTTTGTGTCACATTCACTTTGAATAAATTTTGCCTTTTTATTATAAACTAGCAAGACAAACATTTGTTATCTGCTGTCACAATGAGATAGAACTGCCATAGGCACAGCTACTAGACATGTGTCTTTTTAGAAAACGCGAGATTGGGGCTGTTGGGTGAAAAGAAAGGAAGGAAGGACCGGAATCCTTTCTTTTGTGGAAAATTGGAAGAAACATCATTTTATCATAATGACAGTTGTCATTGGCATTTTGTGTCTTCTCAAAGAAGTTCAATATTTTCTTGATACGATGGCAAAGGCTGTTAAATAAATACATTTTTCCCACTTGAGCAGCATTTTTTAGGACTCTGCAAGCACACAGAGCATGGCTTTTCTCTCACTACAATACAAATCCAAGAGCAATCCCTGCAAGTGCAGGGTGTAGCACTCAGCAGACCAAGAGGAGATCACCTGGAAAGTGAAGTTGCAGGGCTGTGTCAGTGCTGTGAGCCCTCAGAACCTGCACTCACCTGCAGGTAAGTATTTCAGCTGGTTGTTTGCCAGGCGGAGGTGCCGCAAGGACCTCAGGCGGCCGATCTCCGGACACACGATCTCCAGGGCATTGTCACTGAGGTCCAGAAACTGCAGCTTAACCAGGGAGCCAATGGCTTGTGAGAGAACAGATTAAAACATGAATGTGACCCAAGAGTAGCATGAAAATTGTCACAGGACTGTGAGAGAAGGACAAGCCAGCAGCTGTGTCTGAGCACATCTCGAGGTGTTAAAGCCGGTCTCACAGCTCAGTGACATCGATTGTGGAAATGCTCTGGCTAACAAACAGCTCTGCTGGCACTGAGGCAGGGGACAGCAAACACAGCGAGGTGCAGAATACTCCCATCTCCAGATTCTCCTCAGACAATTCTGCTCTGAAACCACTTGCTCCATTCACTTTGAGTCTATCCAATTTATATTCAGAAAGAGTGTAAACTGAACATAAATTCCCCAAGTTGGGAGCATAACTCTGCAATTAAGACAAGGAAGAGAAACTAGTACAAGTTCTTGCTCCTTTGGCTTTCCAATCTGTCATGATCTAAACCAGCAGAGGATTCAGTGTGGTATCTGCCTGAAAGCAGCAGACACTCCGGATTTTTAGTTTCTGTAGATGAGTGCCATTTAGCCTTTCCACTTTCTGCAATTAGAACTGGAGCAAATAGCATTTAGGTGCATTTGAGAATTCATTAAAATAATTTAACATAGCATAAATGAGGATATTATCAACTAAAAGCTTCACTGGTATATTTTGTATGAAAATCTTTAATGTTTTATGGGAAAATAAAGGAAAAATAGGCCTCTTCAAAGAAGAAAAATTAATATTTTATGATTCCTGCCACTTATCGTGAGGTGGTAGATTACTTACCTTCAGGTACAACAACTATGTTATTTGAATGAAGGTACCTGGGGGGAGGAGAAAAAAGCAGAGGACACCACCTGTTACCCTCAAGGACTTCTGCTACATAATCAGTTTGCAAAATATCCAGTTTCAGACTGAAAGAGCACTCTCAAAGCCATTCCTCCCTATGACCACAAAAGCTGCAGAAATGTATAAACTGGCAATGGACAGGTACTTAAGTTTCATTTGGATTATTAAATGATTAGCATAAAAATTAAAGAAAATTATATATAATTATGTAAAACAAACCATTCACAGTTACAGTAATAATGGGCTTTAGTTTTGCAAGTCATATGGAGGAAAACAAAAAGGGAAAATAATGAGCAGAGAGAATAACCAGAATGAATCATACTTGATCACCAGGTTATTTGACACTAAATTCTGGCCAAGGAAAGAAAAAAAGCCCACACTCACACAAATTATACAATTGCAAACATTTTCCCCTGCACATAAACTCTCACACCTTTTCTGAAGAAATAAGCACATGATCTATTAGTGAGTTTTTCAAACTCAAAGTACATTTTTCAAAAGAGAAACCCAATCTTACACATGGTTATTTATGCAGCTACAGAGGGTGGCCAGATCTCTCACTAAGAATATTCAGCACCCCCTGATGGAGCACTTCCAGTACTTCTGGTAAGATAAACACTTATCTTAGATTTCACACATTTCAAATTTCAATCATAATTGCTGCAAAAGAACAATTGGATCTTGTAGAAAATAACAGTAACAAAATTTTCTACTATTGATATCCAACTGTAAAGGAATTTCGAGTACTCAATGTTCAATTGCTTAGGCACACATGGAATTATTTTCATGGTATTTTTTTCCACTGTATTCCAAGAGCATTTCCTAAAGTAGGAGCCTCTCTTTTCAGGGAGACAGAACAAGGGTAGACATGAACATTCTGACTGCATTGGGCACTTGAACCTACTCTTTCTCTTTAAAAATTGTACTTTGCTAAAAACTTAACAAACATAAGAGTAGCATGTATGTTTGTAGAAACACAGGATGAGAATTCTCCTACACATTTCAGCTGCAGCTCCTGAAAATATTTGTGAACTACTTCACGTAAGCTAAAAAAACTGTATTATGAGGATCCCATAGCCCAGCATCAGGGGCATGATATACAAAGAAAAACACACAAGTGAAATAACTAAGGATGTAACTTTTAGGAAAATAAAAATAATTTAATTTTGTCTCTCAAAATTGAAAGCTACTGTAACAAATTATTTTCTAAATAAATCCTTATTTTGTGGTCTCTTCTCTGAGAACAAAACACCTCTTATTGTCTCATCAAAAACTGACTTGTCCTATTAGAGCTACATAAAGCACAGGCCCATTGCAGCTCTCTCTAGACCATGAGAATGTGTGGGATAATGGTCGGACAACTGAGCTTGCTGAACACCAAATAATTAGGTGTGACTCCTATAAATCAGTGTTTGTAAGAAATTGTTTTAAGCTGTAATTTAAACAGATTTTCCTAAAAGCACTATCAAATAACAAGAAAGTTTCCTGATGCCTGGTAACAAATCATGATATCAAATATAAAAATATTTATTTTGCTGCTTCAGAGCACAAACACTCTCAGGACAGAGGCATGATGAGACAGGATTTGCTCGAGTGAGTCAGAGACTGCAGTGACCTACAAACCAGTTCAGTTACACTGTGGCCACAGGCACCAGAAAGGTGGGGTTAAAGGGCAAAGTGAGGATGACAAGATCAGACATCTGAGGGCATTGACTCCTCAGATAAACACCTCCTGTTGGAGCTGGCCATTAAATAAACACAACCAGTGCTCCAGCAGTTCCTCATCTGAAACTGAGACAAAGGGCTTAAAAGGGGGAAAGAGGATGTTCCTTTTAATCCCCCCACTGACAATCCTACCACAAAAGGGAATCACAACTTTATAAGAAGAAAAGGGGAAGGAAGAAAACATTGTCCCAGGGGCTTAAGTCTTAAATTAATTGTCAAAATAATCCAGTTCATGGTACATCCATTTTTTGGACAAGACTGGATAAACTGCTCTGCCTACAGCAATCATCCTTCCATAGTTACTACCCCTGGATGCTCATCCCTGCTCCTATTTGACAATCTGTGACTTGGTTCCAAAAACTGATTACTCCAATCAGCAAGACTGAGATCATACAACCCCTGGGAGCTGGGCTGGGAACGAGCAGCTGGGGATGGGCTGGAGGCTGTAACCTGTTCCTCTGGCTCTGTCACAACCCTCTGACCACTGCACTGGAAGCCTCCAGGGCTTTATCAGTGTGACAAATCTACACAGAATTCAGGGGGTATTTTTTCCCTTAGCAGTATAGACATTTGTATAAAGGTTCTTCTCATACAATAAACAAGAAATTTAAAAAAAAATTAAAATTGGACTGAATATGCCTCCTTCAGAAAAAAAAGCCTAACAATAAACAAATTAAGAAACACAATAACAAAAAAATTACCCTTTCTTGCCCTCCAAGAAAGCCCTCCACACTTAAGAGATAAATTATGTGAAAGTACATTCTAGATTATTTTAAGATGAGATGGATAAGCATAATAAAAATATATTAGAACTCCTACACAAACTCACAATTCCACAAGGTTTGGAAGCTTCTGTGCAAGGTTTTCTGGCTGAAAGAGAGTTAGAGATTTTTTAGATTGCAAAACAAAAACCAGACACACACATACTGTGCACCCAAGTCATTTGAATCACCAAACTATGACATTGCAGCAGGAAAAATGGCAACAAGAAGTGTCTATACAATACCCTGGTATGATATTCCCAAACACCCATCAGGGCAGTCTTGGATGTATCCAGGGTGAGCAATTCACTGCTGAACAGAACTGCAGCCTGAAGTGACATTATTATGTCCTTAGCAAAATGGGAGTCAGACTTCTGAGGCTGAAAAGATGGATTACCTAATCTACTTTCGAAAATGTATTCAAATAAATGAGTTAGTTGAAAGCAAGAGATTGCTAAGAAGTTGCAGCCTTTACAGTCTTAAAGCAAAACAAGAACTACACAAGATGTCTAACCAGAATGTAATGCTGCTAAACTGGGAAATGACCTACAATCTTTGTGTAGCTTAACCAATTACCACCGAGCCAGAACTGCTGAATCCATCAAACTAGATTTTCATATTTACATATTAACATGCATATCGTTTCCTAACTGCCAACTGATCCCTAGCTGTAATTCTCTTCCTTGGTGGCATTTATAACCATGAACACATATCACAAAATTGGCTTCACAAGTTTCAGATGTCGTGCTGGAAACTGTACTCAAAATTATTCAAAATTAAGACAGTTTCATTGCTTAAGAAACCTGCTTTAACATAGATTTGTTTTACTAAAAAAAAGGGGTTACAATACTGATATATGCAGAAAAGACCGCATTTTAAAAGCAGCTTGATCACATAATTAAATTCCTGTTAAAACTAGAAATTTTCATGTGAATAAACATGTGTGACACCTTATATAGCTATATTATCTAAAATATATAACTTCGTGCTCATAACTTGATGATGGAGGAATATGCTGACCTGAAAAAGGTAATATTCTCATGTAGCAAACATGCCCCATGCGGGATCTGAGTACAAAGCTCAGTTTGCTTTACTCGGGGACAGCAATTTATGGGTCAGGTCAAGAAATGTCGGGTGAGGTCAAGACCCCGCTGCGGTGACATCACACGCGCCAGGCGCTGTCGCTGTCGCCGATCCGGGGCTGCCACCTCGTGGTGGCTCCGCCACGGCGCAGTCACCGCCCCGGCCGGATCGTAGCCAGGCAAACATCCCAGCTTCAGCTGGGAAAATGTGCTCAAGCACAAAAAAAAAAAATCAAGCGCAAAAAAATTTCAAAAGAAAAAGTACGGAAAAAAACCCAAATTCACTGCCATCCTACAGCTGTTATTACGACAAGGATGTTAACCTGAAACACAAACTATTGTCACTATTTCACCTGGACAGGACAGCATCACCTTTTCTGAGGTAGTAAATGAAAAACAATTATTCTTGAGCCTGCTTCTGACAGGACCAACAAGGCAAACATCTATTTCCTTTTAAAAGATGTGGGAAATTGGGTACTGGAAGGCTCATGTTATCAAGGATTAACAGAGAAAGGGAAGATTTGATGCTGGGACACAGGCGTGCTGTATGATCCATTCATTATGTCATAGCACTCCATCACTTCCATCTTGCCAATGAAGACAAAAATGAAATTATTCTTAGCCAAGGTAAATTCTGTCAATGTAACTATCCCAGACATTTCATAGGAGTCATCTGTCAAGGACAGGAGTCATCTGAGAAGAGCAAAGAACAAAATCTGATTCAGTCATTTATTTTCAGAATTCTGAAGGAAAGAACCAGTGGGACAAAAGTATCACCTAATTTTAGGGCAATATGGTGCAGGTTTAGTTTTGATGGTTGTTATTAATGTTTATGCAATTTAAAGTGTTTATTGATGAGCTATTGCTCATCACCTTGCATCAGAGAAGTATAAGGAAGACACATCTTCCTTGAATAATTGAATTGTTTTCAACTATTCTCAGATGAGATTTCCACTCCCCCACTGCCCCAGTGTACCTGGCTTACTAGGACTTTACTAAAATTGAGAGCACTACTTGTTCTACCAGTAGTGGACATCAAAAAAACCTCACTAAGAAATAGATAATTTTACAAAGCAGAATTTCAGTTTTCCCCAGTTTGTTCTGTTTTTTCCTCTCCATGAATCTCTCAGCCTTTTCCCCCAGGGCATGCTCTCTAAAAGTCCCTTGTTGATGCTCTCTAGGTTGTCTCCAATTCACCCAGGCTGCTCATGAGTGTGAAACTCTCTGCTCCAGCTTGTGCTTAAACAGTACCCAGTAATTACTTCCTTCTGTTTTTAATGGAGATTGTGAAACTTTCCATGTTCCAAAAAGACATCTGCCTTTTTTTTGGAACATGCTGCTGACTTGATCTATTTTGGTCCACTACAACTTCCAACATCTCTTCTGTGTAACAGATGCTCAGTGAATGACACCCAAATTTGTTTGCCTTGTTCCAACAATAGTGCTGAGCACTTGAATGAGATCCCAACAAGGCACATTATGAGTGAATTATTCTGATTGCTGGGACGCTAATCATGCTCTGCTTCACGCTGTTTGAAAGCAATTTTGTCTAAGCACGACCTACATTTTAACTTTTGTTTCAGTTTCTTTATCCAGGTCTTAACACTTATATGCAAAACCCTCCTTATTGTTTCATCTTTTGAGCAGTGCAAAGTTTGTGAACTTTACTGCACTAAATCATCACTGAATTTCACGAAGTGTCAAGGAAGAGCTGTTTAGAGCCTTTGACTAATTTTACAGCAGTTTGGATTTGCAACCATGAATCCTATCCTCCTGTTAATTTATTATACATTATTCAATTACTGCCCAAAACCAGAGTGCTAAAATAATTCTCTACAGTACATGTCAACTTAAGTGACTCATTCAAGATGTAGAAAAGGCATAAAATCTTCAGAATCCTTTCAGCTTTTGGCCCTTAAAGTGGAGTACTGGACTTGTTCTAGGAAACCCTAAAAACTATACAATTTTGGTGAATTTTAAATAGTCATGCCCTACAGCTCCTCTACCCTTGCTATTATTTTACCTCTCATTCCATGGAAGAGTCCACCAAAAAACCCAACCAACTAATTGGAAACCAATCAAAGAACCAAAAATGAAGACTTGGAGACTTGAGCCTATTGACAGTGGCAAGTTTTGACTCTATTCTACAGAGTCTTACCAGCTCAGAACATCTCTCACAGTTATTTAACTGTCCCACACTGAATTCTGAGGTCACAACATCCACTCGGGGTGAGAATTTCTTCAGTTCAGGGAAAAACAACAAAACGAGATGAAATCCCAAAAGAAAATCTCACAACCCTGACATTAACTATGTTCCTCCTATCAACAGCAGCCCATAGATACAAGATTTTCTGGCACCTTAACAGCAGGTTTGGAATTAGAGCCTGGGATTGACGTTGCCTTTGAAATCAGGCACACACCAAGGGAAAAGTCATTCACCCTAATGAAGAAATGTAGAATAGACTGCATAACAGCACCTAACAGGAGAAAGGCCTGCCCACTTATGTGAGTAAAATGTACAGGTTAAAAAAAACAACAGAACAACAAGCCTGACAAGAAAACCCCCAGCAGGTCTTGGGAGCTTCAAAAAGGTAACCATAAAATGTCATGAACTCCCATTTATTATTCTCCACATTACCTATGCAAGTTCAAATACTCCTATCTTGCAGCTGGTGACATCGTTCAGGGTCAGATTATCTATAATATAATCTTTTTCTTTTCTGTTTAAAAAATCAGAATTCCTAAACACACAGACAGTAAACATTGCAATAAAGAAGTCATACCAATGTGGTGAGGGAATTTCTTTTCATGTAAAGTCTCTCCAAGTACTGCAGCCCCTCATCTTTGAGTAACTCCAGAGGGAAGTGATGGAGATTTCGGTAATTTAAGAACAAGTTCTTGTGCCTTTCCAGCTTTGCCTCAGAGATTGTTTTGCACAGTTCTGATGCCATGACTAAGCACCACATCTACTGCATCACTTCTTCTGAGAGCAGACCCATTCCTAGGAGACAAAAAGAGGAAAAAAGCCCAGGATTACCAAGGTGTAGCCATACCTTCTTTAGCAGGAAGAGTTACTGATTACAGATTATCTGATAATTTATCTAAACACACTTGTTCAAGTTAATACACTAAGTCCCCAGAACACGCACACCAGAAGCTGTTAGAAGCAAGTCTTTGACTATTTTCTGGTTCAAGCTTTAGTGCATCATAGGACCTGAAAAAACAAAATCTTTAGGTATATTTAATGCTTTTAGTTTCACCCATGTCCGGTAGTTCACCAAATGTTCAGACTATTTTGTCAAAACTGCCACCACAAGAATAAAAAAAAAAGCAACCTCTATTAACCATTACTGATGTCCTACATCTATCCTGTGATGTGTGCTAAAAAAAAGAACCCACAGATAAGAAAAACACACAGTTAATAGAGGATTTTAGTCTCAGATGACTAAAAAACACCATTATCTTTTAAGGCACTAAGACAAAAAGCAATGAAAGTTTGGAGTGCTTTCCCATATAAACCTAGTGGAATAGTTTACCAGTTGGAAGAGATAATTGGGATGGATAGCCAGTAAAGCCATTTTAAAATAATACACTAACATATGAGAAATCTGAAACTTTCAGTGAGAAAATTTATAAGGGGTTAGATAAAACAGCAGATTTTCAGCTCACTCTACTAAAAATAAAACCAGAAAGAACAAAGTGTCAAGCTTTAACTAACAATTTCAAAACCAGAAAACAGGAAGACAAACTAAAAAATTAACTTGTATCTGAAACTTGACTTTATTCAACTTGTTTTTCACATATAACCAAAATTCAAGCCATTATTATGCTGTCTAGATTTAGACAACAGCAGCAATGCTGCATATTTTCAACTATTTCAGAAAAAACATAATAAACCCAGACTATTCATTAATTTAAAGTTACCATTCTGCTACAGACTCGTGTATATAAATTAATTCCCATTAACAAAAGGCAAGGACTCAGAACTGCTTCCCACCGATACCATTTTCCATTTTAGTTCAATCCCTCCCTGAAGGAGAGGTTGTTAATCACTACAGATGCTGGAAGGGAAGGTCCTGAATCAAAAATCCCATCTGATGATAGGCGTGGTACACAGAACTCCAGCTGAAGACTGGAAACCCAACCACATATGTAAATCAAACTACTTCATTAGCTTGAGTAATTCCCTTGATTTGCAGATAACAGCTCTTAGCAGTGATCTGCATCCTTCAGGAGCAATACACATTTGTGGGGTTTTTATGAGGTTCTTAACCGTTGACTTCATTAGCTGTTTTAGGAACAGGGCACACACACCAGCCCTTGGTACTCCTAACATTAAAGCCCTCTTAATCCAGAAGAGCAGGAAAATTAAGCTCTACTTCTGTGATCAGCATTAAAATAATTCCCAGAAAAGTGTGAACATTTTTAATGGACATATTATTAACTTCTACAACATAAGACATGGTAAAGATCATCCTTCTCTGATTTTTTTTTTTTTAAATCAGAAGCGAGAAATGACGAAACATACACGTAAATATCCAACAGCTTTCCAATTTGTTCAGATATGGTTTTTAGGCGTCCTGCACTTGTGGGCTTCTCTTAAGAGTTGTGACTCCATATAACAACTGCACATTTAGCCATGGCACACATGGATACACAGACATATAAAGCCACAGATGCAAAGTCCAGTCACAATCTACTTTGGCTCTTACTTCAAAGGAACCTCCTCCTATTCCCTTCCACCACCAGCCAAACATTTCCTCTCTCAATTCTCTTTTTCCAAGGATGAGGCGCAGGCTTACCAAAGAGGAACAGCCACAACCACGATCTTTAAGGAGGGTAAAAAAGGAGGATGAGGGCTGATAGCACCCAGTGACCACGGCCCTGCGAGGGGCCGGGTCCTTCAGAGAACGGTGAGGAAGAAGGGGGCACGGGGGAGAGGGGGAAACGGTGGGAAAGAGGTGGGAACGGGGGGAGGGGGGAAAGGGGGGGAGAGAGGGACACCGGGCAAGGGGAACACGAGGAAGAGAAGGAGAAACGGGGAGACAAGGGGGGAACGGGACAGACGGCGGGAACGGGCCCGGCCACAGCGCGCACCCTCTCACGGAGAGGCGACGTGCCCGCACGGTTCGGCGAGCAGAGAGCAGGGGCAGAGAACCGGAGACAACCCCTCACCGTCAGGACCCGATCGCCCTGTCCTGTCCCTGTCCCCCCCTCGGCCCGGCCGGGTCATTGCCACTCACCGGGGCCGCCGCG
>JAHLSL010013062.1:36703-56874 GCA_025920805.1 Petroica traversi
TGGGTGTACATCTTAGAGGTTCCTTCAAGGGGATCGGACATGTCATCATCATCATACCTGGCAGTTCGGCCATGGGTAATTGGAGCTGCTTCCTTTCTGGTGGAACTTCCTTTCCAAGTCTTGTCCTCTTTCAATTCACGCACCCGTTGTGCCAGAACAGAGGTGGGTTTTCCATCCCACCTTCTCATGTTTTCCCCACAATCATACAGGTAAAACCACAGATCACCTTGTGAGGGGTACCTTCTCTCCTTCTCTGGGGAACGTCTACGTCTGGTAACCGAGCCTCTGACCTGCACTGCGGAGATTTGGAGAATCTCATTTCTGAGTTCCTTGTGATTCTCTTCTATCTCATGTCTGAGTTCCTTGTGATTCTTGTGATTCTCTTCTGTCTTATCTTCTAGTTTCTGTAGATGTTCTTCCACAGCTGCGATTCTTGCATGTGTTGGGCCACACACAGTATCTCCATATGTTCGGAGCTTCCTCGCCATCTCTGCCACAGTCTTATCTCCCTTGTCTCGCTTCATTAGGGCTAAAGGAGCCTGGTGTTCTTCTGGCCCACGTTGTATAAGTCTTCGCGACATTCTGGGTGTACATACCATTAAGTCTGGATTCTTAGGCGTATTTGGATCCTCTGTGAAAACCATCTCTGCCACGGCCATTTCTCTCAAGCGTTGAATCCCTTGTTCTATTGTCTTCCACTGGGTTTGCTGCATATAGAGATCGTCTGTACACAGGTATCTGCATGCCACAGCTGCCAAGACTCGTGCCCAGAGACTCCTAGGGAGAGCCCCCCTTACTGTTTCCTGGTCGATAACTGGTTCATGTGACAGGTGTCCCAAATGCCTCGCTTCAGTACCGTCTAGAATTGTAACATTGCCTGCGGCATCCCAAAGACGGACTAACCAACTAATTTTAGATTCATCAGGGCGTCGAGTGTAATCCTTTCTTAGACCACGAAGGTCCTTCAGGGAAAGTGACTCGATAGTGTCTCCTGCCCTTGAGTCAGTTCTTGTCCCTGAGGGTCCTTCCCCCCCATCACCTGCCCGTGAGGGTCCTTCTCCTTCATCATCATCATCTTCCACTGGTCGATCAGTTTTGGTTTTGTGCTTCTTTCCTGCAGCAGCGACTGCCAATGGCTGAGGCTCACTGTCTGGGTTAGCTACGGGTTTAGGCCCACTATCTGGTCCATGTGCTGGCTTAGGTTCACTGTCTGGTTTAGTTGCAGCCTGAGTGACTGGGACTGCTTCACCTTCCTGGCCCCGTGCCTCTATCTGCTGCCCTACAGCATCCAGCAGCGTGTGATAAGCATATACCAGGGCCCAGCTTATTGTAATGATTCTTTCTTCCTTAGAACCATCATTACACTTCTCTTTCAGATATTTGGCCACCCTAGTTGGGTTCTTTATTTGGTCACGTGGGAAGTCCCAAGCTATGGGTTCTGAGAACTCTTTCAAGATCTGGCCCATATCCTCCCATTCTTCGCACCACTCTGGATGTTCCACAACTGGGTCAGGTGTCTCCTCAGCCCCTCTGGACCTATCAGCTCTCATTCTAAAGAAGTTGTAAATCATAAAGAGGAAACTCACCAGCTGGAATATCAGCCAAGGGGTTTCTTTGGCATCTAGGGGAAACTGAACATTTTAAAAAAATGATGTAACAGATGATGTGACAGATTGAAAGGAGAAGAGGAAAGGAAAAGGCTGGGAAGCCTCATCCCTTATTTCAGCGTTAAGGAATTGGGTGCAATTACCAACAAACCCCCAGAACATGCTACTGAAAGTAGGATACAAGGTAGGAAAGAAAAACAACGGACCATAGATATCTTGAACAATTCCTAGTAGGTTAGCTACAGTCCCTCTATAAATCAGTATCACCACGACCAGCAAAACAGCAACTTTAAGCCATACCCCTCTACGGTAAAAACTCCGTGCCAGGAACAACAGCGAGTAGCAAAGCCAGCCCAGGAGCCAGTAAGCTAACATAGCTGCCCCTATGCAGAGGGACATTATGAACTCAAACAGCATGGCTACTGACTGTTCTATCTCAATACAGAGCAAGCACAACCAAAATGCAAATCAGTACAAGCTTTTTCCACTTTCTCAAGCCCCATGTTGGGCGCCAATAATATTTGTCCGGGTTTAGGGCAAATTTTAGGAGGAAACCTCTGGGGGGTCTCCTCTAGGAAAAGCCGATTCCAACCACTCCTCCCCCACACAGGTCCAGGAAAAATTTCCTTAGAGGAAAGTGGAAAAAACTATTTATGTAACAAATAGAATATTCACAAGCACAGAAAATTTGGATAATATGAAAACAATGAAACCTCTCCTTCCTCTGAAGAGATGGTAGATTCAGAGTCCATGGCTGGGTCTGGTTCAGTTCTCCAGTGGGGGGGGGGCCGATTGCCGGGTCCGGCTGTAGAAGTCGGGAGGGGCCCCCGGGGATTCCCTGGTGCCTTGGGCCCACGCGATGACAACCAGTCCCAGGAGGAGGGAAAAGAAAAAAAAACAGCAAAAGAAACAAAGCCTCTCCCTGCAAAAAGCCGATAAATTTCCGAGGAAACCCTCTGCTGTGAGCTTTTCTGAGCACCCAGCCAGAGAGAGAGTGAGATATTGCTGTCCTGCCGGAACGCAATCTCTCAAAGACTTTCCGGGGGAGTAAAGGTGTAACTCCTGCAGATAAACGGCGCGTGTTTTTTTTCTCCGCTTTCACTCTCTCTGTCTCTCTGGGCCTAACTTAAAGCTTTAGAGCTTCATATCCAGCATAAGCAGGAGGGACGATTGGGGATACAAAAAAGTCATATGGCCAACCCAGGACACTGAGAAGTCCCATGATCTGGTGTTGAAACAAAGTCATATCTCGTAGAAAAACTCCATATCATCAGCAAAGCTCCTTTGTTCCCATAAATTTACTCTAAAACTTTGATAAAATATTAAATCCCTATACTCTCACTCACACAGTTTCATAATTTTAGCACATATAGGCTTGAAATGAAAGTATTTTAGTGACAATGCACACACTTGAAATAACATTTTTATATATTTTGTTTGTATTTCCCATGGAAAAGTTTCAAGTGAGGTGCCAAATGTCTTGGTTGTGTAAGGTGACCAGTTTTGTAATTTTATTCCACCATTCATTTCAGAAGGGTGTTAACTCTGTGACCTGTTACATTATGGTAGAAATGAGGCAGGTGGTGAACTATTTTTCATTCCAAGGGAATATAAATACTGAAGGGGGGGCAGCATGATGTGTACACAGCTCTTTGATTTATGCAAGCATATTGTGGAACCTGTTTGAGGGAAGTCAGATATAGAAATCTTCTGTTCGAGACCAGTGGGAGATTTGCTTTGAGAGAGCTTGCTGGGTTTCTCCTTTTCATGTCAACCATCCATCTGGTTACAGCTGGGATCTGACCTTTCTTTTCATTGAACACTCTAGGAACAGCTTAAATATACCTCAGGATGTTCCACATGTTGGGGAGCCACTCAATAGGCAAACGCAGAATTTTTAGTTCTCGAGAGCAAACCAGAAAAACCAAAGATCTTTCTTTTCTTGTCAGTGCTCTGTGTTTCCTCTCAGAAATCTTTCATGGAAACTTTTGAGCACTCTGTAACCACAGTCCAGGTGCATTTGGCTGGGGAGCCCTTAGGTGGTGGTCAAGGGCTTGCAGCAGCAACTGCTGAGTGTGGGTACTTTTTTCCAAGTCCACGCCTCCTTCCTGCCTTTGTCACATTTACACCACAACACTGATAAAGATCTTTTCACATTATAAAATCGTGGCACAATGTTTGATACCAGCTCTCCTTTTCCTTGGTGTAAGGAGTGTTTTGGATAAAATGCCTTTGTGTCTGGAAGCAGCTCTTCTCCCAGGGAGCTCTTCCAGGCCATACCTCTGAAGCAGGGTGACATCTTCTGTCTTACCAAAGGAGGTAATTCAGCCTTGTCCTGGTTTAGGGCAAATATTTAGGAGGAAACCTCTGGGGGGGGGTCTCCTCTAGGAAGAGCTGATTCCAATCACCCCTCCCCCTACAGGTCCGGGAAGAATTTCCTTAGAGAAAAGTGGAAAAAACTATTTATTTAACAAATAGAATATTCACAAGTATAGGAAAAATTTGGATAATATGAAATCAATTAAACCTCTCCTTCCTCTGAAGAGATGGTAGATTCAGAGTCCGTCTGAGTCCGGTTCAGTTCTCCAGTGGGGGGGCGATTGCCGGGCCCAGCTGTAGAAGTCGGCGAGGGGGGGGGCCCCCCGGGGGTTCCCTGGTGTCCTGGGCCCACGCGATGCCAACCAGTCCCAGGAAGAGGAAAAAGGAAAAAATACCCAGCAAAAGAAACAAAGTCTCTCCCTGGCAAAAAAAAGCTGAGAAAAATCCGAGGAAACCCTCCGCTGTGAGCTGTTCCATCACCCACATCAGAGAGAGTGGAAAAATAAAAAGGAAAAAGATAACGGTGTCCCGTTGGAATGTAGCCTCTCCACTCTCTCGAGGCCTTGGTTCGTAGGAGTAAAAGGTATCCTGCAGACAAACGGGGAGTGGTTTTTTTTCCTCCACTTTCACTCTCTCTGTCTCTCTGGGCCGAACTTAAAGCTGTAGAACTTAATGTCCAGCATAAGCAAGAGGACGATTGGGGATACAAACAGATCATATGGTCAACCCAGGACAAGCCTTCATTCAAAAGCAAAAATGGAGACTCAGAGTCATTTCTACTGAAACTATTTCACAGAAACTGTTTTTCATTTTTCACCAAAGGCATAGGAAAAAGAGCCATGTACCCTGTAGGCTCTTCCAGAGATTAATATCCCATAATTCTGAGCCAGTGGAATAATTAGGTCTGGTAAACCCTTTTTGTGCTTTTAGCAGCAAAGTCATGGTCAATGAGTTCAAGCTTCTCAAATACACATTTTATACTCAGAACAGCTCTCCTCTATGAGTGATGGCCTTCAGAGCAGGAACCCAGAGATACACATTGCTACAAATTAGAGATAGCCCCACCAATACAACTTTATTATAATCCTTAAATTAGTGAGTGTTTCTTCAATAATATAGAAGCCAGCCAACCAACCACATAAAAAACCACAAAATTTGCCTGCTGCAGAATAAATCCCTATGAGCATTCCAGTGCTGCACTCTGGTCCCATGTTGGGTAGGTGTGTGGCAGGACAGGTCTACCCCTCCACCTCCCCCTTCCTGCATACCAGAGTTAATGGAACACCAGAGATGACCCAGGGTCGGAAGACTCAGCAGGATTCTCTCTGGCGCCAGGAGGCTCAGGCCATAAAAATAAACATCTGGAGGACAGATGTAGGAAGAGATAAAGAAAGATTGATGACTTAAGAGACACCGTTTTACACTATAAAAGACACACGAGTTATTACTGAAGCAGAAGCTTCCATACACACACACCATGTGTAAGGGACTTCTCCCCAAGCCCTGGACCAGGCTCGGGGTTACTTCTCTGGAGATTGAGAGAAAGGATCTCGATGTGTACTGCACCAAGAAGTGGATGGTAAGATACATTGAATCCTAAGCTTATACTATTTCTTCGCTGGTGTCCTGGGTTAGCCATATGACCTGTTTGTATCCCCAATCGTCCTCTTGCTTATGCTGGACATTAAGTTCTGCAGCTTTAAGTTGGTCCAAGGAAGACAGTGAGAGTGAAGGTGGAGGAAAAAAAACACTCGCCGTTTGCCTGCAGGATACTACGAACCAAGGCCGAGAGAGCGGAGAGGCTGCATTCCAGCAGACAGCGTTATCTCTTTTCTTTTTTTTTTTTACTCTCTCTGGTGTGGGTGCTGGACGAGCTCACAGCGGAGGGTTTTTCCTCGGATTTTTCCCGGCTTTTTGCAGGGAGAGACTTTGTTTCTTTTGCTGGATATTTTTTCTTTTTATTCCTCTTCCTGGGACTGGCTGGCATCGCGTGGGCCCAGGACACCAGGGAACCCCCGGGGGGCCCCCCCCCCATCCTCGCCAACTTCTACAGCCGGGCCCGGCAATCGTCCCCCCCACTGGAGAACTGAACCGGACTCAGACGGAGTCTGAATCTACCATCTCTTCAGAGGAAGGAGAAGTTTCATTGTTTTCATATTATCCAATTTTTCCCTATACTTGTAAATATTCTATTTGTTAAATAAATAGTTTTTTCCACTTTTCTCTAAGGAAATTCTTCCCGGACCAGTAGGGGGAGGGGCGATTGGAATCGACTCTTCCTAGAGGAGACCCCCCAGAGGTTTCCTCCTAAATATTTGCCTTAAACCAGGACAGCTGGCTGTAACTCAATGGTACCTTATCGTGCACTGTATGTAATCTACTAGTAGTCATTCCTTTTTGTTTTTATACCTGTGTACTATTAGTTTGTTTTAAGTCTTATAGTCAATAGTTTTCCCGTCTATTAATAAATAATCTGTTATATAATAGACAGAATCAGTCATTATTAAAAGAACTTGCGAATGGGAGGGGGTTTTGAGGTGCTGGTCGTCTCGATAAGGTTACTACCTGCTGCCAGAGGCCTGGGCAGTAGGAAAGGGCTTATTCAACTCCCAAACCCATTCGTGACAATTTTGGCGTAGTCGGCAGGATAATGACAAATGATTCAAAACTTCTGACTAAAGACTTAGCAGACTATTATACGGAGGCACAGTTAAAGAAACTCCAGAGTTAACAACATCACCTGGGTAACTTCAGACTAAAGACTTGACAGACTTTTATGGAAGCACAGTGTTAATCTCCTTCCAGTACAGGAAACATAACTGGAAATCCCTGTGTAGTATTAGTTTGTTTTAAGTCTCATATCTAATTTAAATGTTAAATTGAATTCTAGCAAAACCACAAAAACTCTCTCTCTTAAAGAGAGAGAAATTCGAGAACTTAAATTGACATCCCTAATTAAAGCTGAACCCTCCAAAAGACCCCAAGGTGAACATAGGAGAAATATGTTCACATTTCCCTACAATTCCCCTACCAACACCAATTCTCCAAGAAAAATGTAAACATCTAAGGAGATTTTATTTCACAAGGAAAATTGAAGTATTATTGGATGATATAAAAAGTTTTGTATTCTGGGCTGTGTATGTCCTATTATATCATAAATCAAACACTCCTGACTTATTAAATACACCCCAGGCAGGAGGAACGTGATAGATAAAAGATAAAGATATCTTTACTGCAACTGCTGAGAAATCAACTATTTACAAGTAAAACACAAACCTGCAGATGTAAGTATCTTAGACTGCAGAGATAATTCTTACCTTACCAAACAAACTCCAAATGTACTAAGAAATTGTTTAGTAAAGAAACAAGTAACAACTAACTTAATTTTCAAGTACCCTTAGCCCCTTTTAGGCAGCTAGGAGAAGAAAAGCAGCGATTCAAACCCTTACTCTCAAAAAGAAAAAAACCAAACCAAACCTAACTCTTCTTTACAGCAGGAAAAAACCCCCCAAAAAACCAAAACCAAACCCTAGAAGTCAAACATCCTCCCATTCCTGCATTTTAACAGCTTCTAAGTACCCCTCTTATCTTCTTAGTGAGGGCAAAGAAACTTTTAAAAACTTGTAACTAACACCAAAGTTTAAAATCTCTTTTAAATACTCGTACAGGAGCCAAAAAACTAAATTTACATTTTTAAAAGATATAAAAACAAGGCAAACAGAAGCCAGTATTTAAAATTGATTCTCAAAACCTAATCTTAATACAGAAAACTGTAGAGGGTTCCCTGCGGGAGAGGGGCCAGAGTAACGACACACACCAATGTGGTTATCAATCGTTCTCCGTTTATTGCTAAAAATGACACACTTTTATATGTTTACTAGACTATCACACTGCAAGGGCATCTCCACAATTGGTTCATAGCTCAAATGCACACACCGACAGCTAAGCCTAATTGGTCATCACGCACAGTGCTCGTGGTGGGGTGTGCAAACATCTGTGATTCTGTTATCTGGCTCTGTAACCTGTGTTGTGCATTCTTCTCATAACTCTTTCCCTGTTCAGGGACGCTGAGGCCCATCTGCTTCTCCTACTCCTTGAGCTATGTGCGGGACCTGCAGGCTTGGATTGTCCAGTCATGTCAAATAGGCCCATTCTCTAACAGAAATCCCTCTACAAATCCCCCTTTTTCTTTTTTGGACAAGCCAAGCCTTTTCTACTACAGTATTAACTGACTTACACAGGCATTTTAATGTACAGCTGATTATGAGCAGAACTAGGATAACAACTCCGAGTACCTTCAACACCTCTATTCAACCCCCTCTACATCTTCAACCAACCAGGCCAACCTAAACCGTTAATCCAGTTACTAAATGGGTTGGTACTGATCTTTATTTTATGCAGATTGTCTCGGAGGTAACTGAGCTGCTTGTGTATGGAGTTTGAGTGATCCAACAGATTCGTAAAACACATACCCTCAAACTCTTCATACCCGTGGCCTTGTGCGAGCAATAAAAAATCAATAGCAGCGCGATTTTGTAACACGGCATGCCTAATACTACCTACATCTACTGTTAGCTCTGATAATATTTCTAATGTGATGTTCATTTCTCTACTGACCCAACATCTGCACTGCACTCAGCCTCACCTGGCAGTTAATTAACTGCGAGGCCGTGTGGTCATCTCCTTTAAATATCATATATCCATTTTGTGAAGGAACAGCTCCTAAAATGTCGAACTCTTGAGGTTCTACTATTGGAATGATTTAAGCTCATTAATGTATTTCCCTGCCACCATGCGGTAGTATTTAGGCTCGGGTGTTTGTTTGGTGCTGTCATGTTAGCTGGTGTAAAGTCTATAGTCACTAAAGTTTCGTTGTCTACATGCTGCTTAAAGGCTTGGGGGTCAAAGCTGGGTACACTGATTAAACATGTTCGAAAGGGGTCACCAGGGGTAGCTAAGCTTAAGCAAAAATCTTGCCTGTTCGTAAGATTGGCAATAGTGAGCCATATGTTTGGCTGGGGGTCTACCCCTAAGTAGAGTGGGTCTCTGATAACCCACACACTGAGCAAAATGCATATAAGTAATCCCATTGCTGGCTGATGATGAGTACTGATAATGTCTTGTGCAGAAAGCATTTTGCTGCCCAATATGTGCTCTCTTGTATACTTTCAGGCAATCTGCTCCCAGGCCTTAGTTGAGTTTGAAATGCCACTGGGGGTGGTTCAACTACGATACTTACTACTACAGCTAATACAACAAAGCCACTCGTTATCTAATACTATGGTGTGTCTTCTGAATAGCTCTCCACAGCCACCACACTGAATTGCTAGCACAGCAGCGACTCTGCACTGTCCGCAGATGGCTCTTCTGTGTGCCCTAACACTGACTGATAACAGCCCTGGCCCCAGCCCTTGGTTCTGGATGATCCTTTGGACAGTCTGTTTGGCACTTAAGGGCCACAGCCCGAGCAGTTCTATCAGTCGACCGGTGACCTGTCCGAGTGCTCGCTCGCTACAAACATAAAGGCAACATTAAAGTAAGACAATACATGTGTTAAAGCAATTAACTCACATCAAGCAGAAATAAACAAGGTAATACACATAATCATTAGTACATGAGAGAAAAGATAGTGATTTAGAATGATACATCATCAATTCCCTAAATATTGTGCCATCACCCAGAGTCTGCAATAGCTGGCAAGCCCTGTTTCACACTGAAGACTTGGAGAACCCTTCCTGGGCAAGGTTTCCAAGTTTACCTCAAAAGGGGGTCCAGCTGTTATAAGTCCAAATTGGCAAGTCAAAGTGACCTGAGTACAGTTTTGGTGCAGAAACACCTGGGTCTGTTGGCATACGTCCAACCAGTTACAGCCAGGGCTTGGCCAGAGCCAAGGCTTTACCTGGAAGGGCCTCCCTAACATCTTACAAGGAAGCTTCTATTAACCACAGTTGGGAAAGTTTCTTAAAATTATACAGGTCTTGCAGATAGCTACACAAAAGTATGGGAAAGTTTCTAAAGCCATTGGCTTTGTCATTTATCCTTAGCTAAGTAGTCAATGGTATCATGATTAAACTGCAAACAACTACAGGAATGCATATGTATAACTTTAAATAATACCTTATGGATAATGCACATTATAAAAAGTCCGTGAATTCACACTGTAACATTAACAACATATTTAGAATCATTATTATGTTGTTAGTGACTGTCTAAGAGAACTCTGAGAGCGCTGCTGCGAGTGGAGAGAGAGAGTACATAGGGAGCCTTATCACTCTTTCGCTGTCCGAGCTCAGAGCACAGTCCGAGAAGGAATTCCGGGGGAGTAGAGAGAAACTCTTGCAGACAAACTGCGGGCATCTTCTCCTCCCTCTTCGCTCTTTCCCTCTCCCTCGGCCCAGCTCAAAGCCACAGAAGTTAATATCCAGCATAAACAGAACAGACAATTGGGGATACAAACATCATAAAGTCTCCCTAGGACACTGTCCCAAGAAGTTCAGATGATATCTTCCCACACATCAATACATATATGGCATTAATGCAGAATAAAAGCAAGAAAGAAAACACTAAACAGCTTACAATCAATAACAGTGATAATTTGGAATTGTTACTCATTTTTGTGTGCTATAATTCTTCTTCATAAGTGTTTCAGTCGGTTTCACCTTTCTTATCCAGTAAGGTTTAATAGCCCCACTAACCGCAGCGGCTACATAGGCTGCTTTGACCTGTTGATCCATTCTATCAGCTAACTCAATCATATCAGCTACTGTTGCTGTTTTTGGTAATGTTCTGAGAATTCACTGCGTTTTTTCCATTTGCATTATCAAAGGCCAAAATTCAGAACATTCACTCTTTCACTCCCATGTCAAAGTCTGGATGGTTCTTAATGGTCTGATGCAATCGATCAATGAAGACGGAATACCTTTCATTGAGCCCTTGCTGTACATGCAAAAAGGTTTGCAGTTGGCCAGGCTCAGGCATGGTACAGAGGGCAGTAAGGGCCAACTCCTGGGATTTTTGTAGCACCTGCAAGGCACTTTGCATTTGCATGTGAGCATCAGCCCACGGCCCTGTCACGAATGGGTTTAGGAGTGTAATAAGTCCTTTCCTACTGCCCAGGCCTCTGGCAGCAGGTAGTAACCTTATCGAGACGACCAGCACCTCAAAACCCCCTCCCATTCGCAAGTTCTTTTAATAATGACTGATTCTGTCTATTATATAACAGATTATTTATTAATAGACGGGAAAACTACTGACTATAAGACTTAAAAACAAAACTAATACTACACAGGAATAAAACCAAAAAGGATAACTACTAGTAGATTATATACAGTGCACGATAAGGTACCATTTAAATTACAGCTAGTGAAGGAAAAGTATAAGCTTAGGATTCAATGTATCTTACAATCCAATTGTTGGTGCAGCACACATCGAGATCCTTTCCCTCAATCTCCAGAGAAGTAACCACGAGACTGCGTTCAGGGCTTGGGGAGAAGTCCCTTACACATGGTGTGTGTGTATGGAAGCTTCTGCTTCAGTAATAACTTGTGTGCCTTTTATAGTATAAAACGGTGTCTCTTGAGTCATCAAATTTCTTTATCTCTTCCTACATCTGTCCTCCAGATGTTTATTTTTACGGCCTGAGCCTCCTGGCTCCAGAGAGACTCTGCTGAGTCCTCCGACTCCAGGGTCATCTCTGGTGTTCCATTGACTCTGGTATGCAGGAAGGGGGGGGGGGGAGTGCCCTTCCACAGGCCCTTCTCCTAATAACTGTTGGGTTGTGACTCCAAATAAAGGGTCACCATGTTGTCGGGCTTTTGCTGCCTCCTGCACACACAACAACTTGACAGAAGTAAGATCAGAGCAGCAATTTGCAAACAGTCCGATGGCAAAAGTACGTCGCACGTAAACAAATATTGCAGCAACTGAATGGTAAAGGGTGATCAGAGACTGAATTTGGACACTGCATCTCTAGCCTTTTTCAGCAATTTCCAGTCACAGGTCTCCCACTGTCTGTCCTCCAGGCTGCAATGTAACAGGGAATGCCTGAGGAATAAACTGTCCTTCAATTAGGGCATCATGAACTATGCCTTTCCAGTGCTGATTATGCTGTAACTCATCTCAGCAGCCTGCAACATCGGCTCTGCTGGACTTGAAGGGAGAGGAATTCTTTCAGCCCCCACAGAATTCATTGGTGGGAGCGGGGGATTACAGAAGGAATATTAGTGATAAGAACTGCCTTCATTTTTCACAGGGGTATTCTGCATTGTTAGTCCTTCTAATTTTTCAAGCACATCTCGTAATAACTCTTTCGCTGCATCACCTTTCCCCTCCTCCCCCTTTTTCTTCTGATAAGGGTGGTAACTCAGTCTGTGATGATGTTTTTCCCAATGCAGATGGTCGGCACCTTGGCCCCCCTTCCTGTCAGGTTTGGGCTAACTCCACTTTGAATTTATCTGTTTCACTCTGAGCTGGTCACACTCTCTTCCCAAAGGGCTTTTACTGTCTGTTTCCCTCCCCGGCTCGTCTGAGCTTTGGGCCACCGGGCTCAGAACTATTCTCATTAGAAGCACTTGGTTCCCGTAAAGGAGGGGCAGATGGCAAAGTTGTTGCTGAGGTGGGTAGTGGAAAGGAAACACAGGCTGGAAAGGTGGAGGAGGTTACCGGCTCACTCTCAGCTGTACCAGAGCCCAAAGGGGTTAATGTGGCAAGCACAGATGCGGCTGCTGCCTCTCTGCCTTCATAGTGTGTAGCGTTGCTTTTATCAGCTTCCAATGGGTGCACTATTTGGATGCCTCCTTTGCGGTGGCTCTGGTACTGCTGATCACATCCCACAGCGCTGTCCCGACTGCTTCCCATATAGGGAGCTGAAATGCTACAGTAGCTCCTGGGATTAAGCCCCGACCCCAGGCCCATTTTAAACGATTCTTAAGTATAGAATCATCTCATTCCAGTCCTCTCACAGAGAGTTTATGTTGGAGGAGATTTAGGACTGCTGCTCGCGCTTTGTCCACCCCCATCTCCTCCCCGGCCACTCACCTGGATCAGGACGAGCTCCTTTCACGATCCCCCATCATCAGCAACATCCGCTGAATGCCGTACATATCTCCTTTCACCTGCTTTTTCTTGCAAGGCATCCTGCCAGGGCAGCAGGGATTACAACCGGCTTTCCCACTCCCCTCACTCCTCGCCTTCACTGAATATCCACATTCTGCTGCGTCTGAGGATTCCTGAGCTGCTTTTGACTCCTTCCCCTCAGTCATGGTGGTATCCCACAGCTTATCACCAACTTCTTTCCATTCTTCCGGAATAAATAGTAGTGATGATTTGCCCCATCGCCCGTGCTTCTGAGCCCAGGACACCAGTCGTTGGATCTCGGGCACCTTTACCTCGCTCCCTCTCTTAGAGAGGATAGCAGTGAGGTGTCAGACCGCCGCTTCAGATTCCTTGGCAGGTGTTACCTCAGGCCAGGGGCACCTCTCCAGCTCCCGCCTCTGGGGCCAAGCAGCTCTACCTCCCCCTCTCTTGGCTCCACAAGTAAATCAACCCGCTGGCTGATTATTTTGGAGACTTCAGCATTTAAGTTCTTTCAGCATTTAAGCTCTTTCAGCATTTAAGCCTCATGTTGGGTGCCAGTTGAAGAGGGCCCCTGCGGAAGAGGGGCCAGAGTAACGACACGCACCAATGTGGTTATCAATCGTTCTCCGTTTATTGCTAAAAATTACACACTTTTATATGTTTACTAGACTATCACACTGCAAGGGCATCTCCACAATTGGTTCATAGCTCAAATGCATGCGCCTACAGCTAAGCCTAATTGGTCATCATGCACAGTGCTCATGGTGGGGTGCGCGAACATCTGTGATTCTGTTATCCAGCTCTGTAACCTGTGTTGTGCATTCTTCTCATAACTCTTTCCCTGTTCAGGGACACTGAGGCCCATCTGCTTCTCCTACTCCTTGAGCTATGTGTGGGACGTACAGGCTTGGATTTTCCAGTCCTGTCAAATAGGCCCATTCTCTAACAGAAATCCCTCTACAGAAAACTTTCTACTGTGAGTGTCCCAAGTACATGTTACACACAGCAGTTTGCATGTTAACCACATTCAACTGAATACCAAATTCCTTTTTGGGAAAGTAAAATTCCTAAATTTTCTACGGTAACCACAGAACTCAGACACTTTAACTTTTCTCTTAGAGTTTATCTGTGTACATATGTGGTTTACCTGTGTGTGTATGTATGTGACTGCCTTAGTCCAAATAACCAAAAACAACAACTTCAAAAATAAAACTCCTAGATTTTATATAGTAACCACAAACACAGTTCTCTCAGAAACTTTAAATTTCCTTTTAAAATATGTCTGTGAGTGTATATATAATTTACTTGTGAGTGTGTATGTATATGGCTACCTTAATCTAAACAGCTGCTGAAACAGCAGCTTCAGAAATGCAAATTAACACTACTGAAGGAAGAGAGAACAATAGAAACTCCTCTCCATCTATCCAGAGAAGTTAAACCTGTTTCCTGTCTCTCAACCTCCAAGCTCTGCTTGCTTACAAAGACAAGATTTACATACCAAAAGCTTAACAAATACTGGTGATATCTCACTCTACCACAGAATTAGTTAATGAATATCACTGTCTTTACCTCACATCCCAAAATAAAAAATATTTGGTTTACTGATACCTTAGTTAAATGTGTTAATACTAACTAGGAGTGCCGAGCAGTAGCTCTGAATATTAAAACAAGAGTGGAAATGTTAAAAGAAGGATTAGAAAGTGCACAAGTAAGAGAGTTGAAAACTGTACTACTGGCAGTAAAAGAAATACAGAAACAGTATATGTAAATTCATATACTGTATGGATTATTGCCATACAATGACTGTGTCAATAAAGCAAGTAAATGAGAAAGCAATAGTACTGGTAATAAAAAGAAAGACAAAGATTGATTGATTCAAATGCAGTGTGGGCTGGTGCCAATGATGATTGTGTTAATGCAAGTGTTAGACTGGCAAGTGCATGGGAAAGCAGTTTGACAGAAAGAAAATTTGAATGTTTGTTTTTACAGGTTAAATCCTCAAAAATCCTTATAAGTTTGAGTTAAAACTCACACAAAATGTTACAAGCCTATTGTAACAACAGAGTGGATTAACTACAAATTAATCCACTACACTGATATAAATTTGATAAATAATTATACCTTATTTTTACAACACAAACTGGCCAATAGCCAGGAAGATGTGTAAGGACATTCTCACACAGTGTCCTCAGTGCAAGCTAAGATTTAAACAAAACTATCCAGACCTGGTACCACCCTTACACATCAAGAATATTAAAATACTCTAATCAACCTAGCAGGTTGATTATATTAAACCTCTAAAAACATCTAATAATTACAAGTACATACTAACAAGTATGAAATGATATCAAAATTATCAAAACCACTGTCTCAAAACTTAGCGACTGGTTCTCCAGTCTCCCTGTTCCAAATTCTATTCAGAACAGTGGCTTACACTTCACTAGTGTGGTAGTACAAGATTAAACCAGAAAGGAAAGTGTCAAATGGATTTTCCAAACACCTTATTATCCCCAGACAAATAAAATTGTATCTCAAACCACACAAACCTGGGTGGGACAAAAACTACCTTCTACACTTGTCCTGGGTTAGCCATATGACCTGTTTGTATCCCCAATCGTCCCCTTGCTTATGCTGGACATTAAGTTCTGCAGCTTTAAGTTGGTCCAAGGAAGACAGTGAAAGTGAAGGTGGAGGAAAAAAAACACTCGCCGTTTGCCTGCAGGATACTACGAACCAAGGCCAAGAGAGCGGAGAGGCTGCATTCCAGCAGACAGCGTTATCTCTTTTCTTTTTTTTTTTTTTTTTCCCTCACTCTGTTGTGGGGGTGCTGCCCGAGCTCACAGCAGAGGGTTTTTCCTCGGATTTTTCCCGGCTTTTTGCAGGGAGAGACTTTGTTTCTTTTGCTGGATATTTTTTCTTTTTTTTCCTCTTCCTGGGACTGGCTGGCATCGCGTGGGCCCAGGACACCAGGGAACCCCCGGGGGCCCCCCCCCCCACCCTCGCCGACTTCTACAGCCGGGCCCGGCAATCGTCCCCCCCACTGGAGAACTGAACCGGACTCAGATGGACTCTGAATCTACCATCTCTTCAGAGGAAGGAGAGGTTTCATTGTTTTCATATTATCCAATTTTTCCCTATACTTGTAAATATTCTATGTGTTAAATAAATAGTTTTTTCCACTTTTCTCTAAGGAAATTCTTCCCGGACCGGTAGGGGGAGGGGCGATTGGAATCGGCTCTTCCTAGAGGAGACCCCCCAGAGGTTTCCTCCTAAATATTTGCCCTAAACCAGGACAACACTGTATCAAATAAACAATCAGTATGGGCCTATGGACAGCCCAGTTTCATGAGCTTTCCTAACTCCTATATCTTTTGAAGTAAGTCCAAATGACAAAACTGAAACTTTTCAGAATAACTTAACAGTAAACCAACCAGTCATGGTAATTACCATAATTCTTTATAAAAAAACATGTTTATTATTATTTTAAGTTCTGTTGTTTTAATTTCTCTAATAACCTTGAATGTTCAAGTATATTCTCACTAGACAAAAGCTAGGTGTGTATCCAGATGTGGAACAAGAAACCATTAAAACAGCATTGGAAAGACTGTTCACTACCTACACAGCTGTGAAAACTACAGAGACTCTTGGACTCCTAAAAAAAAAGAACACCAACTCTTCACATAGAAGAACCTACAAGACTGGACTACACATCAACCAGTAAATCTGTTGTATTAAAAAAATATTAATTGTAATAATTACATTTTTGTATTTACAAATCCATGTTTTTAATAATACTGAATGGCTTATTAGCCACCCTGATAAAACTTTACAATTAACCATTATGAAAGGAAAACTAGAACACAATGTCACTATCCCTAAAAGCCAATCCAACCTGACTCAGATAGAACAAATGCTATCTGACCACTGGAAGAAAAACTCCCATTTAAAATTAATACAAGCTGTGACACTGGTAACAAATCGCAGCGATTGCTGGATCTGTTCTCAGTTCCCTACTCACTCAGATGAACCAACAAGTCCTAACAGTCGATGTAATAGCCATAGAAACCTCCTGTATTCACAGATGCCTATGGAGAGCAGGGGAAAATCTACACTACATAATAGAATTACCTGAATATCACTCAAGGATTATGGTAAGGACCTATCCCAAGTGCCACTCATATCTAGATGTAACTACAAAACACATTTTAAGTACACAATGGTGGCCTATTCCAGACAATATGGGATACTATTGGCTTTGTGGGAATCAAGCTAGAAAAGCTCTACCCCCTGGATGGCAAGGAATATATACCATTGGAACTGTAGTCCCAGAAATAGATATCATTGATAAATCAGAATTTCCCAGAGGGCACCTGCGATCATTTATGATGAGGTACAAACGAAATTTAAACCCCTTAGTTGAAAGATCCACTGGTTTCCATAGATTTGTGAGAGGGTTTCTACCATGGTTAGGAGTGGCAGAACTAGAACAGGCAATTGTAAATATATCCAGAAATATCGAACAAACAGAAAATCAAACAAATAATACAATCAGTGCTTTACAAGAAGAAGTCACCAGTCTCTCAAAGGTAATACAACAAAACAGAATGGCTTTGTATTTACTTTTAGCTTCCAAGGGTGGGGTATGTACAGTTATTCATACTAGTTACTGTGTATATGTTGATCAAACTCTAAGAATTCAAACTGATCTGGAGGAAATTAGGAAAACACTGGAAATTTACATGAAATCCAAAAGGATCAAGAAACAGATATATTTAATTGGATAACCTCATGGATCCCAAACTTAAACACATTCATGAGAAAACTAATTGGTATAATAATTATTGTTCTAACATTAATGTTTATTGTATGGGCCATATTTCAAATTTACAAAATTGGATTCAACAAAATATCTAAGTAACCATTTCCTCTAAAATTCCAAAGAATAAATTCATGTTTGTCCATAGAATGTTAATACCTTATTTAGTACTATTGAAGTACCAAACATTCTGATGATTTAATTATCTTGTCTTAATTGTTTTTCTTGATATTTATATGTATCAATTGTAATTTTACAAATGTTACTATAGAATATTTGTATCTCCACTCTGACTGTCACAGTGGATAAAAAGGATTTTCCCTTAATATAACTCAAATTTTCAAAATCAACTTTAACTTTTTTTTCTCTCTACATCTTTAAGATAAACAAAATTTGAATTTCAACACATCCTTAATGCCCCTGAGACAATCAAACTATTATGTAATCCTATATGTTAGTATAATAGTAGTATTATTATTATAATATTATTATTATTATATTATGGTTTTAATTAGATTCTTGTAGAATTATCTAACACTATCTTAAACAAACCAAACTTCATTAAAGAAAAGACTAGACCAAGAAGTGTGAAGAAGAATGAAAAAAGTCACTGACCATCCATTGAACTCCTTCAACTTCTACAACCAAATAACTACCTCCGTGAATTCTTCTTTGTTCCTGGTTTACATCCCATACTCCTATTATTTCAAGTCAACGGGGTGGAGAAACAACCTACCCTATATGGACTAATAACTGAATCACCTTTAACCACCATGAACACTCTAATTGTAATACCATGTCTTACATGTATAAGTGTTACATAAACTGAAACATCAACAGGTAATTCTTATCAGTATTAATACAACACCTTTTGAAGGAATGGCATAACCTAGGGAAACAATGTATACCAAAAAATACTCAATGATGGTACACACACATATGAAAATGTATACTTTTATAGCATGGAGGCAAGAGACACCTACACTATCACTCCATGAGATAAAATGAATGTCTCTTTAGTCAACGGTATGGAGTGTGGCAGAGGCACCCCCCCTCCTTCCTGCATACCAGAGTTAATGGGACCCCAGAGATGACCCAGGGTCGGAAGACTCAGCAGGATTCTCTCTGGCG
The DNA here is from genome assembly GCA_025920805.1 of Petroica traversi. NCBI lineage: Eukaryota > Metazoa > Chordata > Aves > Passeriformes > Petroicidae > Petroica > Petroica traversi. Next base: position 55,652 of record JAHLSL010013062.1, read on the forward strand.
CCAGGAGGCTCAGGCCATAAAAATAAACATCTGGAGGACAGATGTAGGAAGAGATAAAGAAAGATTGATGACTTAAGAGACACCGTTTTACACTATAAAAGACACACGAGTTATCACTGAAGCAGAAGCTTCCATACACACACACCATGTGTAAGGGACTTCTCCCCGAGCCCTGGACCAGGCTCGTGGTTACTTCTCCGGAGATTGAGAGAAAGGATCTCGATGTGTGCTTCACCAACAATTGGATGGTAAGATACCACCAGCTTGAATCCTAAGCTTATACTATTTCTTTGCTAGCTGTAACTCAAAGGTACCTTATTGTGCACTGTATAAATTCTACTAGTAGCTTTTCCTTTTTGTTTTTATACCTGTGTAGTATTAGTTTGTTTTAAGTCTTATAGTCAATAGTTTTCCCGTCTATTAATAAATAATCTGTTATATAATAGACAGAATCAGTCATTATTAAAAGAACTTATGAACAGGAGGGGGTTTTGAGGTGCTGGTCGTCTTGATAAGGTTACTACCTGCTGCCAGAGGCCTGAGCAGTAGGAAAGGACTTATTTAACTCCTAAACCCATTCGTGCCAGTAGGACTATGGATAGCCATCCTTAGCACTCTGCTATCAGGAAATCGTTTCATTTTATTTGGATGTGTGAAAAACATCTAAAACCAAAGGAGAAATTCATACTAGAGCTCTTTTGTGTGGTTTATATTTTTGAAAAATGGGCATTCTCTGTGTATCTCCTGTCCTTAGAGGTGACTAACCTGTAATGTAATTCCTGACAAATGGATCAGTCTGGATTATGAAAACCACGTGGACAAATGCTCCATTTGGCCTCTGTGTTTTAAAAAAATCAGTCTAAATAGTCTTAATGTACCTCTAAATAAGTGAAGAAAGAGAGGAAACTGATATTAGGAAATGGAGAAGCCCACTTCTCTGGAAGATTTATGTGGTACAGTATGCCAGCCTTTAACAGCATATGTCAAGTTTGCAGAGGTTGATGACAGGGTAGGTTCTATCCTGCTGATGAGAGGGATCAGCTCTCAGTGACTTTGGCCATTCCTGATGCAGAGAAAACCATGGCAGTGAAGCAAAAAACTTTTTCCTACTTCCATTTGCAGGTGTCTCCTCCCTGACCTCTTCACCACACATGCTGACTTCCAGAGCAATTCAGGGTTGTCCTGGGTTAGCCATGTGGCCTGTTTGTATCCCCAATCGTCCC
>JAHLSL010013062.1:76874-102307 GCA_025920805.1 Petroica traversi
CGGCTCCATGCAGGGATCTCAGCCCAGAAGTCCCCAAGACAGAGGGATGCCAGGGAGCCAGGGAGGGGCTGGAAGAGCACACAAATAGAGCACACATGAAACCCAAGCAGGTACAACCATGAGCTGAGAGCTGGCACTGCTATAAAGATGCTTTTCAGATAGGTATTTTATACCCTGGCACATCTTACTCTGGCTGCCTCTGTAATGAGCCAGGGTCCTTCATCTCAGTAACAGGAACTTGGCTCATCCCAGTCATCCACAGGAGCAGGGAAGTGCAAAAGCAAGCAGTGAGGATAAATCCCATATTTGTAGCTGCTGCTGACTCTGCTGGACGATCCAACACTGGCATCTGCAGGCCATAACTCATGGAAAAAGTTATGCTTTTCAGCTCTGCCATCTGATAATAACCTGTGGGCAGCTCATTTCCTATTCCATCATCACTTGGGAAGGCTCTGCCGTGGTGGGAGGCAGCTGCTCCTCTCCCAGAGGGAGTCAGGGCATGGTGGCCACCAGCAGGCACCAGCCAGAGCCCAGCAGGGAAGGTGTCCATGCACTGGGAGCCAGGACTCCCAGACAGCTCCATGGCTTGAACAGGAATTTAGCCATTCCCTGTGTCACTCTAAGCTCACACAGACCCTAGTGAGAGCTGCAGAAGCTGAAGGAGCTGCATTTGGGTGTCCTTGATGCAGAAGAGCTGTTGGCAGAGCACTGAGGGCACTCTCCTCAGGTGACAGGGCCCATCTGCCAGAGTGTCCTACACTCCTGGGAATTTCCCTTCCAACTCAGCCCGTTCTATGGTTCAGTGATTTTGTGAATTTGCCTGGTGGCTCACAGCACTGATAATGGGATGTTCCTCACCTCCCCTCTTGCTGGCAGCAAGAGTTTTATTTGTGATATCACAAAACATTTGTTCTGTTTCAAGACAAAATAAGAGGGGATGTCTCTGCTTGCTTTCCAAAAATAATCTTTGCGATCTTATTCAAGTCCTAAAAGGGAGTTGCTGGGTTTCCTGCTGATGTGTTTGATTATCTCCTGCGTGAAGTTAATGTCCCACTTATTTATTTTAATGAGATGAGACCAGGGCCCAAGTTTGAGCCATTCTTTAATAGCCATACCCTATTAAAACAATTGCTGAAAAACATGCTTTGCATTTTCTCTAAGCAGAAAGGTATTTGTGTCAGGATAGGAGGGATCAGTAAGTCATCAACACATTGACTGGACTGCCAGCAACTGCTTTACATTTAATACTGTACTTTAATTTAGCAACTTGGTGGACTGATTTTAATAATGAGCACATCCTTCCTAAATTTCCAGGAAAGAGAAAATGAATACCTTCAGTACAGAACCTTATGGCTTTGGTCTGACAGGGAACTAGATCCACTCAGGAACACCAGCACAGTTTTACTGCATTTTTTTCCCCTCTAGCATTAATGTACACTTAAAGTGAATGCCTATGCTTCAGATGGGGTGAATCTATTTTCAGCTACAAGTAAGCAAAGTCATATTTGGGGTCACAAAGAACAAACAGCAGATCTCCAATGCAGATTTTATAACACAAGTTTAACTTATCATCATGCTATTTCATCTTAGTTGAACCACAGTGCAAGACAGTTATTAAAGAAAAACTGGGTGGTGTTACTCTTCCCTTTAAGGAATTAACATAATGTTTTATATTTTGGTAATGTTCTTTCTTTAAGACAAAGCAATTATCCTGCTAGTCCTCCCCTCTTTGGTAAACTCAGTATGCAAAGCAGCAATCACTTGTTACAAATATTAAAGTAGCTTTTATGGATTTTATGGAAGTGCAGCCTATCTTCAAAATAGAAGCATCTATGGCAGTCTAAGAGACATTATGACTCACTTCATTTTTTAAAAGAATACAAACCAGTGTAATAATTTTTTTCCCCATTACATTGCTTAGCAGCTGCTCTTCCTTCTGCAGGAATGTTCTACTATCCTACACAATAATGTGCTGTTACTGATCTAACTGAAAAAGATTTATTAAACTGACCAATTTTTAGAGAAAGATTTTTCAATGAGAATTGTGCAGTAACTCATCTGATGCTGAGCAGCAGCATCTCACAAAGAGACAGAACTTGCAAAGCCAGAGTCCACGCCCCAAAAGTTGCCCAATTCAGGACTCAAAAAGCGAGGCTGGTCTCTCAGCATGGGCTGCTTTTGTGGCTGCTGGAACAGCCCATTCTGCTTTGTACCAGCAGCTGCTGGGGTAGTTTCCAGCAGAGCTCTTTGGAAACCATTTCAATGGAAGTTTTTCCAGATGTAAGTGTGAGCAAGCCAAATGCTCTGGCTCTTCAGTGTAAAAAGCAAACCCTGGGGCTGTAACAGCTTCAGGCAATGCCTAGCCAGGAACCTGCTCTGAAACACTGCCACGGCTCCCTAGGGCTCAGTCTGGAGAGTGGCACAAAAATGTGACAAAATGTCTTCCTACTCCTCCTTCTCAAGTTTTTATTTTTTTTCCCCTCCCAGTATACAAATTGTCTAAAAATCTGCATAGAGTGATTTTATTAAGGCTTCAGAAAAATATTTAATACCCTCAGTACTGAAAAAATATCTGCTAATTCTGTGCATTACATGTAATTACTCTCACAGAGTACAGACAGAAGTGGACAGAGTACAGAGAGAGAAGGACAGAACAGATTGCCAGCTATCCAGCCCACCAAATTATTTACTATGCAGTGAGACAGGATTTTATGGAATAAATAAATTCTGCAAAGATGCAGCATACCTAGCTTTAAAGGATCTTTATAATGTTCCTAGGTTATAGGAATTCCAAACTTTAACCCTTCCCCTCTTCAAAGAAACAGCTGTTTAGCAAAGACTGATGTCAAGGCATTACTGTACAGCTACAGGGCTGTGTTACTCAGAGTAACACTATTTTTCATCTGTATATGCTGGTGTAAAATACATATATACCAATTTTCTCTATCAGTTTACTCCGGTGAGAGTCTAAGAAATCTGTATCATAGAACTGTACATTCTATTACCTTCACTGCCAAATCTCATTTGGCACCCACAACAAAAAAAGGACTGACAGCAACTCAAGAAACCACTGACATATTCAGAGTGAGGCTTTAATTAGATCCCTTCTTGGCTGAGCATCTTCTTGCATCCTGTTAGAATCTCTATTCCTTTGCACTTCTCAGGGATATTTAGGCACAGGTGTCACACAAATGCCTGACGGAAAAGACAGATGAGTCAAACTGTTGGAAAGTTCCCCGGGCAGGAGCTCAGATTGCTCACTCACTCCTCAGGCTTTTTCCTCCACTAAATGTCAGATGTGTCACCAATTTAGCAGCCACTGCCTGAAGAGATTTGATTATGTGCCACCATTGCCATCACTGATTTTCTTGGTTTATTCCTCTGCTTAAGTGATAACAAAAAATAGTGGCAGAGGTGGTCACCAAATTCATCTTTCAAAACCCACAGTTTTTCCTACCTGAAGAAAAACTTTTCTTTGTTCATTAGGCAGGTTGCTTGTTATTTTGTTGGTTGAAGAGATAGATACATCAGGAAAATGAGTTTTACCTTTGAAATTATTTAAATTTGGAATATGAACAAACACCTTTTATTTCAGTTTTAAACTTGCCTTTTTAGAGACACCCCCATATGTTCAGTGCATCTTTAAAAAGTTATCACAACTGACAAGTGTGTCAAAACCAGGAAACTGAAAAGAAATCTTGATGTATTGAAAACTAACCCATTTTGAATCCCATTCTGCTCAGAGAAACGCTTCAAGTTTCAGAGAAATCAGATCTTCACCACCGAAAAAGCAATACTGCTTCACTTAATAGAGCCTGAAAACATTTTTTCTGTCAGAGGCCATTTTGAGTGGAAACTATTTTGCTGATCACTTAATCATCTTCAGATTATGGTGTGATTTAGACAGTAGTTTCAGATACTTTCTTCTCCGTTTTGCAAGATATGGAGAACGGTGGGCTTTTTTCTCAGTGTCTTAAAAATGGAGGATCTCTTCAGAAAGTCTCACTCTTTCATATAAAAAAACTCATTCTGACCCATTCTTTAATTAAGAGAAAAATGGGTTTAAGGTATGGTATTTTCATTACAAATCAAGTGTATGGTTAAAGAGAAAAATGACCTTTACAGTACACTGAAGGGTACCATTTAAATATATATATATATCGATAGATACACATTACGTTCCATTGAAGGTTTAAATGTGTGTAAAACATCTTTCTTTGCTAGAAAAGGGTAAATTGAGATGTACCTTGGTCAACTGCCAGGATCCAAGGACAATTATGATGCTGACAACTTGGGGAATTCCACCTTCTGTTGTGCTTTATACTCTGCCTCTCCCACTATCTGTGGTGGTCCACACATGCTGTGTGCAGTTGCAATAAGGAATATGTCATTGTTCTGTCATCATTTCTATCAGCCTGAAAGAGGTGAATCTTTACTGGAAGGAAAAATGAGGTTCGTTCTTTGAGCCCAAATTAGCTCAGCCTGAGAGAAAGGTATTTACAGATATTAAGTCTTTTTCTTGGACAGTGCAGCCTTAAAAACACCAGACAGGAAGAAAAGAGAAACATCTGCATTGATTTTCATTGTTTAATACTTAAGAGTGAAAAAGTGTAAAATCACAAAGCTTATACCACCACAAAAAATGCAGTTTCATTGCAAATGACCAGAACACAAGCTGCCTGCAAAGTTTCACACAGCTGACATCAACAAACCCAGGTTCAACATTCTTACCGTCTTTTGAAACACCTGTTGTTCACAAACACCAGCCAGCACAGAGCTCTCGCTATCTCACACAACTTTCTTCATGTTCTATGCTCTATTTGCTTCCTAGACCAGTGGTTTACACATTTGAAAAAACAGTGCCCCACTTCTGATCTATATCAGCATAGAAATACATGGGTTTTACCCCCCCATCTACTAATTATATTTGAAAAGCGTTTTGCTTAATCCAAACTCAGCAGTAAAGTTCTTGTTTTTATTTAATGAAAAGCATCATGTGAGTAAGCTTCAGAAGTGCATGCTGACTGAGGGTGTGCCACCAACCTGCTCAGCCACAGGACAGAATTCTTATGCAGAAAGTGCTCACATAGGGTGAGTTAGTACACTAGAGAGCAAGTTATGTTTGCTCTCATTAGTAATTCATGTTCCTACAGCCCCAATTCTGCTCATGCAGCCACAGGGCCTGCAGGACGTGTCTGTCCACCTAAATACACTTTGTTGTCTGAAGGCAGAATTATCCAAAAGTTATCATGGTGTCTAAATGTCTCAGGTTAATGAGAACTAAGTGGAAAATGGGCTGCTTGTATTAAAACCTTTTTAAAACTTAAACCTTTATATGTGAGGCAACTTTGTTTTCACAGCCTATCTTCATGCAAAGGAACTGTGCCTGAAATATTAAAGTCTTTTTAACATCATGCTAATGCACATTTCCAGTTCTCTACAATAATCCAGCTTCCCAATAATGGATCAAAATCCTATGCTTAAACAGAAATAGAGTACACTGAAAAAAATTTTTCCTCCAGACAATCAAAACAGAAATGTATCTTGGCATAACCTACTGCATCTGACAGTGATGTGCAAAGGAATTTCTAGAGTTGTTGCCTCAGTGGAAACAATACTGATTTTTAATTTTTTTTAATCCTTCAGTGCTAAGGGCACCTACATTTTATGAATCACTTGCTCCTCACTGGTTTATTCCCTCACCTGACATTATAATCCTCTCAGCAGGTGAAGATAAACAGAACAGTTTTGGCATCACTGTTCCTAAGGAGCACCTCTGTCAAAGATTCCACAAGGCATCAATAAATGTGCCTGACATTCTAAATAGCTTTTTGTTGGTTGCTAAATATATTTTCTGCAGATATCCTTGTATCTGTTTTACAGAGAATGGTAAGTCTTGAATAAAATTTCAAGAAAACTTACACTCATTATTTTTACCTCTGTTGCTTGCTACAGACCTGACTTCTTCCTCCATGCAGTTATTTGATACTTGAAGTACAGAATCTGATTACTGGCAGTAAGGCATCTAGCTGGAAAATTCTGGCTTATACATGTTTATTAAACACAGAGATGTTGCTACTTTTAAAATCAAGCAGTCAACTAAGGAAACAAAAGTATAGGATGAGATTAGAAGTATTACAATAATTAACATCCTATTTATAAATAGAAGCACAAGACCTTTTCTGAGCATATAGGAATAATTTTGAAAAAAATATTATCTCTTACACAGTGAACAGTATAAATAAGCTTAGATTACATACCTTTAGTGCTTCTACACAACTCAGTTTCCTATTCATTTTCCAGCTGTTGGTGGAACTTCCAATTTCAACAAATGATTCCAGACAAAATGAGGAAAACATTCACTAAAATTTTGCAGTGTGGACAAACCTAATGAGTTAATCTTTGGGACATTAATAGCTTTGTACAGTTTTAAACTTAGTAACTAAGGCACACGAGGACTTAACTGTCCCATATCTGAAAGAGCAGGATCTGTCAGTCAGCATGGAGCTTCTCCTCAGCTTTGCATTTACATTCATAGTATAAAGCAGCAGTCAGCTTTGAGAAATCTACTTCTGTTAATAGTAAGGAATCTGAAAAGTGACTAGTCATGCCAGACTAAGATAGTCTAACTGGATTTTAATATGGATCAGCACACACAAAACTAGGCTTATATAACCATAGGTAAAATATCTGGGAGTCAGCACCCGCCAGGCTGGTGCTGCTCAGCCACCCAGAATCAGGTGTGTGTCTGCTCTGGAGAGGTGGGGCACAGTGAGTGAGTGTTTGTATATTTGTGTTTATGTGTGTGTGCAGAAATAGCAGCTTCTCACCTCTGTTTGTTATTTCCATATGTGTCCAGTATGGCATTTCTTACCCCAGTGACAATATTTTGGCTGCTACTTTTGCTTCTGCCAGCACTGCCTGGGTCAGGCCAGCCAGTGGTGCTGTGCTGGCTTCCAAGGTGAACTCAAAAACTCACTGAATTATAAAGTGAAATTATGTCCTTCATTCAAGCAATGTGCAATCCAAGTGAAATTAGCTTATTTGCAAACTATTTAAGTAGAAGGCAACTTTGGCCTGAGGCACGTGTCAGATTCAGAGAAAAAAAAAAAGGAAGAAAAACATAAATTCAAATCTCAGGTTGGATTTGCAGGGGAGTGACTGAAAAGGACATCTTGTTTGTAAACAAAGGATTATCTGGGAATGAGCTGACACACAATGATCATAAGTGTCATCAATGCCATTTGTGAAGGAGATAAAAGTCTCCTTCTAACAGGACACACATCAGCTAATTTCACTGTGTTAGGAAATTAGGCACTATGTAATCATGTTTGACACTTCACACTTACCTTTAGCAATACCTAGTATCAGGTAACCCATAAAATGCAAAAATAAGTTGAGGTTACTAATGTACACAGCCACTGAATCTTTAAGGAGTTCTCCTTACCTCAGTGGGAACACTATCCAGTCTACTTTTAAAATCTGTTTTCTTTTTAGAGATATTAAATATACTACTGTCTAACCATAAAATTCACTATTTCTCACCTGGAATACTGTGAGAAATTCTTACCTCTTTCTTTTTGCACTGCATTCAAGCTATAAAAACCCTTTTGTCAATTCCTGCTATGCTTAGTTTGATCCTACATATTTTAGGATCATTTTTAATTTTATAGCTGTCTCTTATAATGTTTTCATTAGGTATTGCATATAAGTACACAGAAATGGAACTGAAAATAAGCTACTACCACTCATTAGTCTCATATTCTGTTAAATTTGTGGTTAGTAGCTTGAGATTTAAATAGAATCGCATAGTAATATTGTAGTAACCAAGTACAATACAGTATTAAGAAAAAAAATAATTTGAAAAGTCCTATTCAAGCACACATTTAATAGTTGATGTGCTATAAAACAAACAAAAAAAATAGAATCCTTTGAATTCCCCAGTAGCAAATTCCTGCTTCTATGGGTGGAAAAATCTGAAAATATTAGACACAGAACTCTGAGGAAAAAATATTAATAGCATGATCTCTCTCAAAAATAAAATTTCCAATAAAATAAAATGTGCTGAATAGAGGCTTAAATTCGATATTTCTCAGTCCACCATTAACAATCTAAATAGTTTGAGTGTTTCCCCATCCCTTTTTTTCTCTTTAAAAAAAAGGATAATAAAAAATACGTATAAACAAATGGCTACGTAGGCTTCATCACAGAGTCCTTTCAGAACCACTGTCCATCATTATCCTCCTCATCTTCCTCCTCATGGTCCAGGTAGACAAAAGCCACTTTCTTCCCTTCAGAAGTAGCTGACCTTTGGTTGACCGTTCTTTGCACAGTTCGATCAAAAAATGACTGCTCCACCACCTTTTCACCCTGATCTTGGGAAAAACTGGAGAGAATGTAGCCACTTCTTGTGCTTTCATTTCCTGCCAGCTGGTCTCTCTCAACAATGACCTGTGGCTGACCAGAGGAAGGGACTTGCTTGTTTGACACCAGCATTGCCACTTGCTGTTCTCCACTCTTCACTGCAGATATTCCACCCAGATTGGAAACATCCATTTGGAAGGTGTAAGCTGTTTCCCTGGAGCCTACTTTGATGTGCTTCACAGAGCTGCTGCTCTCAGATGACTCTGCTATCTGTGAAAGATCTTCCACCACTCCAGCAATGGGTCCTGAGAAGATTATTTCCTCAGCATGAGTTCCTGCAGGACTTATTTTAACATGCCTGAAAGCTCTTGAGCCTCCTGAAAGGGTCTGGTCTTCCAGTTCAGTGATTTCTGTGTGCTCGGAGCCAGGCCCTGGGTAGATGACCTCTTCAGCTGTCATAAAGCCCTGGGGACCCAGCTGGATTTGCCTGACTGAACATTCTGCCTGTGAGAAGTCCCTGGTGCTGCTGACCTCCACTTTATCGGAGATGGGTCCTTCAAAGATAACGTGCTCAGTGTGAACCTCTTTTGGACCCAGTCTGAAGTGCCTCACTGATCTGCTGACATCCACAGCCCCTTCAGCCTGGGAAAGGCCATCTGAGCTATTGAGTGCCAGAGAGTCTGAACCCGACCCCTCAAAAGAGACTTCTTCAGTCACTTGCCTTGATCCTACTGTGACACGTCTTATGGCCCTGCTGAAGTCTGTTGTAACCTTCTGAGAAAGATTTCCAGAATCCCTCTCTTCTACAACTGTAGTAATGGGGCCTGTATACATTACTTGTTCTGTGGTTTGGAATTCCTTGGGGCCCAGTTTAAAGTGCTTCACAGATTGGCTGAATTCTGACGGTCCCTCTCTCTGAACAAAATCTTCTGCAGCACTGAGCTCCAGCGTTTCAGAACCAGGCCCTTCATACAGGACCTGCTCAAACCTCTGGACTTCTGCCGGACCAACCCTGACACGCCTTTGGGACTTGGTCTCATCAGCTGATTGTGATGAGTGAGAGGCTTCTCCATAATCTGCAGTTTCCGAAACCGAACCGTCATAAACAACTCTTTCAGTGGTGTGACAGCCAGTGCCACCACTCCGCCTCGTCATGGAAGAGCTGTAGACCTCTTGGTCAGCAAAAGGAGTATATTTGTCACTGTGGGAAGAAACATCTACTTTTATGTTGCTCCTATCCGAGCTCTCTTTCTTCAGGGAGTGTATTGTTGCCTTCTCCTTCTTGCCTGTGATTACTTCACCAAGCTGATCTACATCAAATTCATCAGTATTAAGGGTCTGGGACAGATTGACTTCAGCCACAATTGTCACTGAGCCCCCATCCTCCTCCTGATCAACTTTTTTGATATCAAATGCCAAGTTACTAGCGTCCACTTTGTTGTCTTCTGTTAATGCAGAGAGCTCCTCTTTCACACTTTCTGGGAGACTACCCTCCAGCTGCTCCAAAGCTTCCTTCAGTTGATGTTTACGGTCCTTCGTTTCCTTGGATAACAGCCCTTTTATGGAAGTCTGAAATTCATGGGGAATTTTAATTTCTTTTTCAATAACGATGAATTCAACATGGGATCTTTCCCCTTCTGGATGCTCTTTTAAAATATGGGCACTCGCTTCCTCCCCCACCACTTTATAGGTTTCTTCTGGAGAGCTTGCACCTTCCTCCCTCTTACTTTGTGCGCCTTGCAAAAATTCATCTTGCCAGGAATATTTAATAGTTGATTCTTCTTCAATATGAATTTGCCCATATACTGAGTCATCATCTTTTTCATTAATAATAGGATGATCATCAGGAACAGATACAAAATATTTCTGTTCAACAGGTAAATCATCTTCCTCGGTTACTTCTTCCACACGAGTGAAGCTCTCATGGTGCTGTTTCTTCTTTTTGACATCTTTGTACATGAAGGTGATGCTTTGCTCCTCTTCACCATAACGCTTCTCTCTCTCAGGGAAAGAATCCTCCACTTCTTCTACTTGAAAAGGTGTTGAAAATTCATCTGTGGTGTAATCCAGTGGCTCCTCTACAATCTCCACATTCACAGACACGTTCTTTCCGCTTTTGCTTCCTTTCAGGCCGTGATGGACAATATCTTCTATCTCCTCTTTGGAAGGTGTTCCCTCAACGCCCTCTCGAATCACTTTTCTAACATCCTGGTTTGGTAGATGTCCTAAGTCACCTTCATCAGAAATATCTATATCTTCTTGAACTTGAGACTGCACTGTGAACTCGGTCTTTATTTTCCCCTTGTCTTCTTGTTCTTTCTTATCAAAATAGGTCACTTTGGCGTCAGTTGACATCTGTGAAGACTGCGTGAAACTTTTAAGAATGTCAGTAACGATATTCTCTGCTATGTTTTCAGTTGACAGAGTTCCCATTTTACGACTTCCATCCCTAATCTGCTCTTGGCCTTCCAGACTGGACTCTGCTTCTGAAATCCTCACTTGGCGAGTTTCAGCAGACTGAGTTACATGGTCATCTGTTTCTCTTCCTATGGAAGTTTTAACACCTTGTACCCTTATTTCTTTATTTCTCTGAGGTCCTTTGTCAGCAGCAGGCCTTTCAATAGTGATTGGTACCTCAATGACATCTTTGCTTCTTGATTCCGAGGTCACAGTTGCATCTTTTTTGGTTGATTCACTTATCAAAGTTCTTGCAGAAGAAATATCACTCGCTGTTACCATCTGCTTAACTCCCTCACGGATATATTTTTTCTGCTCAGTCTTCCTCCCAAATTCGACGCTTTCTTCTATAAAAGATTTCTCATCTGTTTTCTTTTTCTCATCCTTTGTTTGTTTCTCCAGCTTATCTTTTTCCTCCAGCAGAGATGTCTTCTCATCAGCTGGTTTGCTGCCTCCTCTTTTGTCTTTTAGTGTGGTCTGAGTTCCAATTATAGTTTCTTCATATTTAGATGGTTTTGCACCAGTAATCAGCTCATAAGCTGGAAATCTAGTGAAGCCTGGTTTTGTTCTTGTATTTTCAGCATCAGGCTTGTGGTCCTCGTCTGATCTTTCAGCATGTGCTGACTCTTTCGAAAAAGATACTGTGGATGAAGATGTAACTTCTGTTTTCTTTCTCTCTGGAATCCTCTTTTGCTGCATGTCAGTGCTTTTCCAGCTGCTGTAGTCTGGAGTAAATGTTCTTAATTTGTTGTGGTCTGTTACAATCCTTTCATCCTTTGTGACAGTTGTTGAAGGGCAATATGTTGAACCAAGTAGATCCCTTCCAAAAGTTCTTCCCCCCGCTGTTGAGTGCGATCCAGCCTGCATGGAGTGAGCTGAGTAATGTGCAGAACTGCTGATATTTGTCACTGGCATTCTGTGCCTCGTGTCAGTGATCCTGGCAGCTGGTGAAGCTTTATTTCTATTTCTTTCTTGATAAGTAGAGTAAATATCAGTGTAGTTGTATGAAGTGTTTATAATATCTGCAAAGAGAGCACAGGCAACCAAGTATTAAAGCAATATCAAATAGAGGGCATGAACTAAGAAAATGTGCACTACATTTTTTGGAAGAAATAATGTCTTCATTTTCAGTGGAGTTTTATAAAGGCATTCCTGTAGGTTTTGCCTGTTGATTTAGCCTATGCACAAATTAGATTAAAACTGAAAGCAAGGCTTTTTGCTAAGTTGCAAGATCTTGCTAATTTTACCTGTTGTAAACTACTGGGTATTGTGGCATTTATTGAAGAATTACACTTCATATTTATACTGATGTTCATTTACAACTTCCTATTAAATAATGTATGCCAACATCATAGGCTGAGTTTTTGCTTCATTAGCCTAACTGGCCTGAAGTTTCTCAATTCCTATTGACATTTAATGGCACACCTGCCACCACATACTAGAAACTGCAAACACAAATACAACCCTTCACAGCCACACAATAAAGCACAACAAGGGGGAGAAATAAAGAACCTTTTAGGCTCTACTAATAGAAATTAATATAATGTACCAGGAATATCTGACAGTAAGACCAACCAGTACTGCAGCACTCACTCTCTTCCACTCCTGAAAGGCTACCACATCTCTGACTTTTGTTAGTGTTTCCTGTATTATTTCTGTGATTACTCCTGTAATTCCTTCCCTGTTCTGTGACTATGCCTGAGCACTCTCTGCAGAAGTACTGGCTAGTCCAGATTCAAACTGTGCTGTCCAGATTCAGGCACAGTGCTCACAATTTAATGCACAAGCAGATCTGTGTGAGCATTTCAGCCTAGGCCTGAGCCTGTTGAATTTCCTGCTACAGACGCAGCCTTCAAATGTCTTCTGGGACTACAGTAACAACCCCACATTGTTAAACTCATTAGTATAATCCAGATTAATTCTGTTATTAATTACAGTTGTTACAGCAGTCACAGTGAAGGTCCATCTTATCTAAAATCCTGTTTGCAGGGACCAAGAGTCGATACACAGGGAAGAATATAAGAACAGGGCAAGTAAATAGTGATACTTCCCTCGTACACTCTCACAGCCTCCAGAGATTTGCAGCTCCTAAGATAGAAATGGTATCTTTATGTTTAGTAAGTCTTTGGTTTGTCTTTCATTACTTGGCTAAAATATCTCTTTAAACCCACATGAACTTTTTAACACTCACAATGCCTCATGATGAGGAACTCCATGGTTTTAACTACATGTTCTGTTAAACATCTCTTGCTTTATACTTCAAAACTCTCTGAAGACCTATGGGCATCCAAAAGTTCTTTAGAGCTACAGAATATCACTCCCTACATTCTCCACTCAGGCCATGATTCCATAAAGTATCTCATATAGAAGAGCAATATGTTGATTTAAAATATTAACACTCAAAACTAATTCAATATTCACTTTGCAATACATCCATAAAAATATACTCCAGCAACACTATAGCACAATAATTTCTAGTTATATTTAATTTTATTCAAAATTAATTTTTAAATATTCATATTTTACCTTGAGGCAATTTCCCTCCAGGCTCTTCTCTCCATATAATCCACTGCTTGCTCTCCCCTTCTAACAAGGCTCTGCAAAACACAAAGGGCATTTCATTAAAATACTGGGAAGGATAAGCATAATATTTTACATTTGTAAGTCTTAGAAATTGAAACAATTATCCTGCAGTTGACACATTCCACAAGACCAGAACACTTCGAACACTTCCAGGGATGGGGCAGCCACAGCTTCTCTGGGCAAGATGTTTTATAAAGAAAAGGCAAAAAAAATATTTATGGCAACCTTCCTGTTTGTAACAGAGTAGTAAAGGTGGTTTTGCAGTGTGATATGAGGGAACTGTTACAGCAGGATTTGCAACTTCTATCCTTTTCAAATGAAAAATGAAGGAAAGTATAACTGCTACTGTCAAACACAGTGCTGGAGGAAACAATTTACAGTGTTAAATTAACTGTTCTTAGTTCCTATTCAATTGGAAATCAGCTCAACACATTTCACAAAAAAGGAGTGGGAAAAACTGCTTGGTTTCCTTTAATGGCATCTCTGTCTCCCTGTTCCTCAGCCCTCCTCCTTTTTGGCAGTGACACTCCAACAGCTCCCACACTTCCAGGAAATGCCAGTGCAGCAGCCTGGAAATGCTACATCAGGTTCTTTCCCTGAGCAAGGGAACGTTACAGTCAGCACAGTAACCTGGGTGGATTTATGTTGCTCCTACCGACCGTTATCTCTTTCAACACTTCTGGGTTTGGGAATGCCAGATGTTCTGCACTGATAAGCACAGCTGCAACATCAAAGCTGTCAAGGGCAAGGCTGGAGGATTGTGATAGCCAAGGCCTCTGACTCCCTGGGGCAGGACCTGAAAGCCATTTAGGATTGGGGTATAAATACCTCTGCTGGACTTTTATGTACAAATTAACAAAGCAGGTGTTTTAAGCACCACCTGTATATTTCACACTTCCCATGACTGATCACTTTGGCATTAGCAAAATATCATTAGCAAGGTTTTCTTTGCCATCATGGACTTGTCTAGATCCAGAAGAAAAGCCAGGTTAGGACTACCTAAAACAGGCTCAGAGGGGCATCTTTCCTTCTATTTTATGAGACCAAAAAAAAAAAAAACAACCCACAGTAAAAGCAATTTATCTTTCTCCATGTTAAGAGAAGCTTGATAGGAATTAGATTCCTTCAACACATATAATCTTCCCAAGACCAAACATCTGATCTGATGAAGCCAGTGAGTGCCAAACAAATTGCTCTGACAGACACACCAGAGAAGCTGGTGGTGACACTGCAGAAACACATCCAGGAGCTGGCAGTGAAAGTGTTAACCATGACGAAGGAAAGCAGGAATGTGGGGAGTTTGACTAAGGATTTCTGGCTGCTGTTAAAACAACAGTTGTTCAGTTGCTGCAGCAACCTATGAAGTCACTAAAAATAAGTTCCAGGAGGTAACTGTATATGGCAAAGGGCAGCAAGCCCACAGAAAAGCTGGAACTGAAGTATTACTGCTGAAAGTGAAAGGCAAAGCTTCCTGAAACCTCTGTAAAACTGGACAGAGAATCAGTGTTTTACTGGGCACTTCATAATATGTATGACCTCAAGCTTATCAGAAAACCAAGAAAATGTTAACCTGAGCTCAGCTTACTAAACTGGCACGAGAAAGGGCAGTGTAACATACTGAACCAGCAAACTCAAGTTGTGTTTCTCAGCTTGACCACAGCTTGAGTTTATGCAAGTGATTTTGCTTCTCTATTCCTCTGCATCCTTTCCTAATAATCTCTTGGTGATGAGGTCTGCTTTTAAACTTAAACTGCCTGAAGAATTCATTTCAACTGCTTGAACTTTTAAGTACTCATAGTAATGATAAAAAACCCCATTCCTCCAAGCAGTACTCTTCTAAAAAAATAACCATGTCAGCTGCTTCTGGGAAATCAGGTCCCAAATGACATATACTCTTATTTTGTTAACACTTAATTTAAGCGTTACCAGAAAATAATCCAACGGCACCATTAGCTCATCTCATTATTAATGTAATTTATCTAAAGTTAGCAGGGACACGCTTGTCAGCCTGTGCTAGATGGCAACAGAAACAACCAGTCCCTGAAACAGGAGGAGGAGATAAAGTGGTTGAGGTGGGGAGAGAGAACAAAAGGCTGAAGTGCAAATTTTATTATGGTCACTCAGGACAGCAATGACTTGGTTTCAACTACAGAAACCCAAAATCTCAGATGGGGCAGTTGGCCAGCAGGCCAAAAAAGTCACTCTCTCCATAACCTGGGTATTTGCTAAGGAGTTACAAAAAACCCCACCTCTCCAGGAAGGGGTCTCAAGGCCATTTCACATCCTTTTCCCATCACAGAATGGCAGGACAAGGAATGTGAAGAAGAGCAGGTAACTGCATGCTAAATTCCCTGGGTGTTGAAAACTCAGTGTGTTCTCAAAATAAAACCCATACAGGAGTATTGGATGGTACAAGTTATGAAGGGGAAATAATAAGACTGACTGAAAAAGTTGTGGTGAGTAGCTCAGAGGACCTTAATGCTGGTGATGATTCTGTGAGAGGAAGCATGGAAAGGGTCAGAAGTGTTGATGGAGGAACACAAGTGGAAACTCCACCTGGCAAGTGTGTTCAGAGATCCTAACAATGACCATGGAAACAAAAAAGAAAGAAGCTGTGTAGCCTTTGGTACTTCATTATGCAGGGAACAGAATGCTGAACAGAACACTTGAATGACACTGGAATTTCAAAGTGAAATATTTTATCCTACAACAACATATTTTAGAGAGGACAGAAAACCTCCTGAACCTACTGGTACAGGCTCTGGGCAGCCTCTGCTATGTGAAGAGAAGTTCCTGCTAGCTAAGAAGAAAAGCCTGAGAGTGATTCTAGGCAGGTTTTCTATCTCCTTTTAAAGTCAAGAGTTTTACAGGGTGACTAATTGACCACTTGTTTCTGGAAATAAAACTTAAGCATAGTTAAGTAGCTGCGGTTTTGCAAGGTTCCAAGGACACAGAACAAAACTGCGATACACTTGATAAATATTTATTTCAACAGTGAGAAGAGGGTGTAGAAATGAAGATTCCCATGAGGTATAACTTCACAAAGCTACATAAGACACATATTTCACTTCCTGAGTGAATCTCGGCTCCCAGAGCAGGAAGGGTGAGCAGAGTCAGAGAGGAAATATACTTGGACCTTAAGGAAGGGTGTTCCTTTGCAACAATGATCCTTCTTCCCACTCCAGGAGCAATGGTGACTAATGGAAAGAACTGACCTTATAGCAGAACTGTAGGAGTTGTAAAACAAAGAGAAAACACAGGGTGGGAGGCACAAAGAAGGCTTCAAGACCAGCTACCACACCCTTAACCTATAAGGCCAGGAGGAGAGGAAATGCCAAGGCCTTCATGGGAACCTCTCCATGGAAAGTTCAGGATGTTAGACTGAGTGTGAATAGGTCCCTTTTGTTTCCAAGCAAGGGCATATGCCAGCATCCTCTGTGAAAACCAACTGAGGCTGGGTTCACATGCCCTGTTTTTCACAGGTAAAAAGACCTGGGAGAGGAGCAGGATTAAAAAAAGTACATGAGTGAGCTGACCAGAATTCTACTACTTGACCTTACTGACTGGGAACTCTCCCACAGCAGGGTTGATAGAGACACACAAGAAGGAACTATTTTCTTGAATGAAGGGAGAATAAGAGAAAAGGGACTAGTTAAAACTGCATACATGTAAAAACACAAAATCACTTTGCAGCTTCTGATATTTTTAAAGAATTTTGTTTGCTGGCATTAGCATATTTTTGATCTGTAGCAAGGCCCATTCTCTGTTCTCATCTGCAGATCATCTTCAGTGGACAGATGATAATTTTTCCACTGACATCTGCCTTGCCAAGGCCATCAGTGATAAAAGTTGCACTCACTACCATCAGATGAAGAAACTCTACAGATTAAGGAGCTTCTTAACTGGACAACAAACACACTGGAGGTGATGCTGAATTGTTCTCCTTTCATTAACCAGGGCAGGGAATCCTTAGACAAACCAATAATGCTCATATAATCAGTGATACAGCTCTGAAGAAATTCCAGAATTTCATGGGCTTACAAGGTTTTCAAACAACTGAATATCTGGGCATTATCATTCCTAGTTCTGGATGAATACTAATCATCAAAACTCTGATAATTCTGTTATTGTGACAATGCTAATCCTGTTTTGCAGATGAATAAACTGGGGGACAAAGTTTAACGATAACAGCAAAAGTCACCAACAGAGCTGGGATTAAATTCAGAAGAATCATGTTTTTTAGCAAAATTAACAGAATTAACACACCCAGATAAGGATCACAACTGGCTACCACTTCCACAGTAATGCTCCAGACACTACTGGCTTTCCAATGATCACAGGGATCCCACTCCACCAACAAACATCAAGGTACTGTCACTTATCACTTGTCCCACACTGTTTGTGATTTCATCTCATACAGAAATCAGCCTTGGTCTGTGCCTCCTTGCAGACATTCTCAAGGCATCTTGAACAGATGTGAAGAGAATGTGTTCTTCTGCTGTTGCTCTTTCATGAAGACAGACATTCTCTGCTCACTACTCTTTATCAAGCTACTCAGAAGTTATTCTTTCAAGTTTCTCATATTTTCAGTTATGCAACTAAAAGGAAATTTCACATGTATCAGTGGATTGATAGTCTACACACCTCACCCATAATTCAAGCTGGTGCTCTCTCTATCCAGACTTATTGGTTCATACTCAGGACACAGAATTAATGCTTTAGGACACAAGTATATATCATATTTAACTGGAAACAGACAGGTCTATTTACACAGCTTGAAGATGAATAATGCACCCAATGTAGACAAGGTAATGACAGAGGCAGCCTCCTTAAAAAAATACAGAAGTAGCCTGACATTAATTTTTTGCAAATTATCCCTTTGCTCAATAAGAATTGCTCATCTCTCTGTATTTGAAGATCAATATCTCAATGAAATTTGTTGAAAATATTGTGCTATTTGTAGAAAAGGCACATTGTCTTTATAATAAGGAAAGATTCTCCTTCAGTTCATCATTTTTGGGTTGTTTAAGACTTTTTTCATTCCAAATCAGTTTTATGCCACGTACATCATGATTCTCCAGACAGGGGAATTACTCTGGCTTTTCAACCCCTCAGCTACTGAAGTACAGTCCTGAAGATTTATTAGCAGAGATGTTGTTTGCTGTTATCTCAAACTTGATCTAAACATGTTTCCATAATATATCAAAGACAGAGAATGCCAGGACTTAATCAAGCAGACTTTTCTGCTATCTTCCCACTATCCTACAACTGCAACAAGCATGGGGAAATCACTGCTTACATCAGTGCTGCAGGTGGTCACTAACCAACATATTTAAACAATGAAATGTGCCATGTAAATTGATGGCAACTACAGGACCTCAAGTTTTATTGATTGCAATTTAGGGATATTGTCTCCTCAGCTTATAACCAAATACTGCCCAACAATTCCCATCAATCTGATATCCACTTGACCAGGACTCAGAAGGCTCTTACATGCCACTATATTTGTACGAAGTTAATAAGATTCCTATGGATTATATTGGCTTTAGAGCCTTGAGACTCCCAAAGTCGCTGTCTGTATTTTCAGTGCTGGAAAGAGGATGAATGGGGCTCCCGGATCTATAAAAAGGGATTTAAATTATGCTCTGGCTAGACAATAGAACGTGACCACAAATCTTACCTGTAGGTTTCAATTTCAAGGATGAGGCCAGCTTTCACCTGCAGGAGTTCTTGGTAGTCCCTCAGGTAATCTGTGATTGACATGGTCAGGAACTGCTTTTCTTCTTCCAGGGCATCAATTATTCTCTGAATAGAAACAAATTATTTTTAGTTTTAAAAGAACATAAAAATCTGTACATTTGAACGCCTTAAAACATGAAATTTTTAATTTAAAAAAAAATCTGATACAAAAATACATCAGTGTTATATCACTTTGAAAGCCAGAAGAAATCAGCTCTACAGCTTCCCCATATACAATCTAAAATACATTATTCCTGTGTGGCCGGTGGCAAGGGCCAGACAGCTGACCACAGGGACGGCCGGCGGCTCGGCGGCTTGTTCTGAGAGCTTCCTCTTCGTTAAGTCAACTTCAGCTGAGGACTTCTTTTCCCCTCGCCGTGAGCCGGGCTTCCCTGGGACGGTGGCCACTGTCCTAAAAACCGGAGAGCTGCTGAGAGAGAGAGTGTTCCTTTGCCCGGAGCCCAAATCAGACACAAGACACGAGGGTCTGCTCTGCTTGGGCTCAGGGGCAAAAGACCCCGGAATAGCCCAACATTCAGACTTTTATTCTGAGGGTTACAACTTATCTCATAACGGTACAGGGGAGGACACGGAGAAGGGTCGAAGGTCAGGATGCAGTCAGGAAGGAGGAAGGGAGGAAAGAGTGAGACACAAGATACTATTGTTAACTCAGGGGGAGGCGGGGGGAGTTCGACTCCCTTTCCAAGGCCAAACTTAACTCTACCTTCAGAGGGGCCTCACTTTCTAGGCCCCCAGAAATTCTTCAGGGGATATGTCATTCTCTGAGCTTGAACCACCGCTACATTCCTGAAGCAAGTTTTATGTTGAGTTCATTTTATGCCTTACAAAGCTGGTTAAATATTTCAGTAAAACCCACTCAGATGCCCTATACAAAAGTTGCTAAGCACACATAGCAAGGAAAATACAACTCTTTATAAAAGTGGCTTGACTATGAATCATTTGGTCATTTTAGGACATCCTTAAATCACATTTGAGATGAGAAATTTCAGCAATTGCTTTGCCATGAGAACCTTATCAGTATTTTCAGTTCCACAGATGTGTGGGTCCAAACCACTTTTGGAATTTGAGCATCTGAAGATACTCACAGTACCCACAAGGTGAAGGATGAACCTCCAGTGGTTCCTTCAAGTTTTCTACACTATTTGAATACTCAGCTTTGTCCTAACTGCTGGTCAGAAGGTGGATAAAAGATTGCTCATTTTCATCTCAATAACTAAATATGACCTTATACAACACAACTAAATACATAAGGTTATATATATTGACACTAAATGGCAGAAGGAAGAAAAGAACAGAGTAGAAAGTGCTTTAATCACTGGTGTTCTCTCTCACATGAAGGGTAAATTGTCATTTATATATTTTTTTTACTAAAATAATTTATATAATTTTTTTTACTAAACCGAACCTTGCTACCTAAAACGCTATAGATTGCAGTTTGTTTTGGGGGCTGGGAAGACAGATGTACAGCACTGAACAGGAATTCACAACAGTGTAACTCAGATTTCATCCTAACAAAGACTTTGCAATCAAACTGGAAAAATCAAGGCACTGATGGTTTAGTTTTAAAAAATTCAAAATATATCACTTATATGCAGCAAGTGCTCCAATATCACAATATGAACAATAGCATAAAAATGAAGATACAGCAGGGGACTCTGCTGTTAATGCCAGCACGATGTGCCAGGCAGAAGAACTAAGAATATAAAGTGCTGGCTTGTCAAACATTCATAGTTTTGGGTTTCATTAAGTAAAACTAAAAGGAAAGCTCTGTGAAAGCTCTATATTTGCCTATACATCTGGGTACAGTTCTCTATATAACACATTAATCTTTTTTCATTTGCCTTTGCAGCTCTTGTTAAATGATTACACTGATGTTTCCCCTGACATGATAATTCTTGCCTACAGTCTTCATGGTATTTAAAATTGCCTTTTTATGGCAGAAGACAAATCATATCTGCATATCTGAAAGAGCAGCAGGAACCCCCCAACAACCTCCTGCAGACCACAGCAGAGGCACCATCCCATGGCCATGCAGACCTTCAGCAGCTCTGAGGTAACAATCTTGTTCAGGAACAGCACAGACACAATGGAAAATCCCGAGGTGAGAAGGCAAGAAAAGCACAAGGCTCTGCTTTTAAAAGGAAAAGGCTACCCAGCAAGAATGGCCAGGGTGCAACAGATCCAGGAGACAGGAAAAGGTGAAGAAGAAAACCAATCCCTAAGAGCTCTGATACAAAAGTGAAATGATTCAGATGTTTCTTGCCTCCCCAGTTAAACACAGAATAACCTGTACATGTGCATGCATTTCTTATCAAGAGCTTTACAATACCGCAGTCCCAGAAAAATCCATACAGGAAATTTCTACACTGGACTACAGATCCTGGGCAGCTCTGAAGCACAGGGGATGTTCAAATCTATCTAAAAACAGAGGAGCTTCAGTCCCTCACCCCCAGGTTCTCTAGCCTGGGTTTGAAAAGCCACCTAGAACCTACCCACTGGATTGGAGAGCACTGGGGATTCAAGAGTTGGAGTTAATGATTACCATAAGGGGCCACAGAACTCAGCCAGCTGTGCAGTAGTTCCAGAGGAATTCATTCCAGAGGGAGCAAACACTCTATAGACAGGGTGGCAGCCAGCCAGACACCCAGCCCTCCATCACTGATGCTCAAACATAAAGCAGAAGACAACTGGTCTCAAGTCCTGTCTCCAAGCATACCAAAAAGCACAGAAACCAATCCATCAAAGTTCAGGAGACTGCAGGCCAACAAACCCATTTTGCAAAAGGTAACCTGTACTTGGCAGATCTTGTGTTTTCTTCACACAGGACTCTCTTGGAAAGATCTGTTTCCCAGCCCCATCAATCACATCCCCCAAATCCCAGTGATGTCCTGCTAGGACTAAGTAAAGGAATAGAAACTGTTTTCTCACCCTTCATATGCTCCTTTCCAGGCAACACTGGGAAATTTTAGAAGGGCAGTAGGGGGGAAAGAATTTACTTGGGTTGTCCAAGCTGTACCTAGTGAGGGAATAAAGAGAGGATTCCAGGCCCCAGCCCTTTCCATCTGGTACTATTTACTGATCCCATAGCTCATTCAGTGGCTCAGCAGGGGAGGAACTCACACTGCACTTGGCTTGAAGCTGGTACACAGAAAAAGGCACATGACATATCCACATTAAATGTGCATTTGACAAGATGTTTTCTCCTTCTCTGGAGCTCACAACACTGACACAGGAACTGATCCTAAACCCATTCTTAGCAGTGAAAAATATTTGCCTCATTTCAGAGCAGCAGGATGGGCCATGGAGGATTTTACATCCAAATAATACAGGGTTTTCAAACCACCAGGAGTTTTTGCATCAGTATTCTCATAGCACACAGCTAAAATTGTGGAAGTAAGAGACCTACCGAGTTCATCCCTTTAGCACTCAAGACCAGTGAAAATTTTCCAGTGTATGATTTACTGCCTGCCTGGTTCAGCTACATTATGACTCCAAATACTTATTTCTATTTAACACTGCTGAAAGCTTCTGTGAGGATAAGGGCAGTTCAGGAGGCAAAGATGAACATATAAGGCAACTAGATGATATATGGAAAATGTGAATAAATCTAATTGCCATTGCAGCTGCAATGAACAATAATAACTTTAATCTGTACATACATATCATTTCTATGTGACACTCTACAATAAATAAGCATGGAATTGATGTTCTTTAAAGAGTAGTTTGAAATCCATGCTGAACTTACTTCAACCAATAAAAGAAATGAGTGAGAAAAAAAAAAAAGGCTTTGATCACAGGAATGAAACCCAAAACTGCTGCTCCTAAGCATTCTATAATTTTTCTTCCTGGACGTGAGCAAAAGATTTTATTTCTCATGCACAGGAATCTAGCAGCTCCAAAAAGGCCTTTCTCATTAAAGCCCAAACACAAGACCATTCAGAATTAATAAACCTTATGACATCTTTGAATATATATCTAGATAATATTTAATTTCTGGTGAAAATGCTCAGACATTTTCAACACACTTTTTTCTTCTTCTTCTGTTACTAACATTTGAAACTATTTTTCCTGTAACATCTAAAGATGCCAAATGCTCATGAGAGTAACAGAAAAATCTGTGATGTTGGTGTCAAAATAATAAACCATTTTGGAGCAATACATCAGGACCATTAAAGGGCATCCATTGATTTTAATTATTTGACTTCTACAACAGATTGCTGCCGTCTACAACAGGTTTCTCCACTTGCTCTTTTGAAGAAAATTATTTAAAAATACAACTAGATACAGAGATAACTGGTTTTAAAACACCTTACTGAGTTGAAGAAGTTAAATAAAAGCAATTCTAACTGGTTTTAGAAGAAAAACTTGTGGCATGGATAACGAGCTATACAAAATGCTTTCTTTACTCCATATTTTGAGCAACGATGACTTTCATTATAAACCCCTAATAAAAATATAGACAGCAAGGAGGCCATATTTTGGAAATCAAAGAAACTTTATATTTAAAATGGAAAAAATGAAGAGGTTTCTTTTTTCTTTACATTTTCACCTGGTTTTGACTGTTGGATAGATTTAATTAATGAGAGATTTACATATGTCACCTTCTACAGCTTTGGGAATGTTTACATATGTGATTGGGAGAATGAATTGTCCTGTCAGAAATGAAAAAAAAAATAATTAAAAGTTAAGAGCCTTTCCGATTACTTCTTACATACCTAATCTGTCTCAGTTCACAGCATCTGCAAACCATGCAACTTCCAAACAATCTATCAGAGTACAAAAACCAGACATGCACACAGCAACAGGTCCCAGTCACTCCCCAGCTGCCAACATCTCCATAATCTACCAGGGCTGCTGGACACAAAGCTGGACAAAGCACACGCGGTTCAGGCACACACCGAGCTCCAGCAGGGTGTTAATAAAGGGTCTAACAATGAACAAAAGAAATGTTGCCCTCAGGAAATGGATCGATGGGCTGCATGATTTAATGTGTGCTCTCCACTCCGAGCTGGATGAGCGGATACTGCGCTGTTCCAGCAGGAGCTGATCCCTTCCCACGCACAGGGGAATCGCACATTACACCGAACATCATCCTGACAGCCAACAAATCCTCAGCTGCAGATGCTGCAACCCCCTGTTTGACAACATCACCATCCACCTCCAACACCTTGCCTTTAAACAACTCAAAAGTTTTCTTAACTACTATGGGGACCAGAAGCTTTTCCCCAGGCTCAAGGCACGCTGAAATGGGTGTAAAACAGGAAGAAATTTCAGATTATTTCTCTGACTGGGACAGGCCACTCTCAAGGCCGTGTCCCACGGCCCCGGAGCTCGGTTCATTCGCTCCCACGGACTGCCCCGTGTCCCAAGCGCTGCTGCCAGGAGCCCTGGCAAGCCCGTGTGCCAGCTCCATGCTCTGGGTACTTGCCGAGGGCAGGTTGGGAAGGGAGCACCTGTCACCAGGATGATGTCCTCAGGGTCACTGTCTCCCTTTGATTCACCCCCTTCGCAGCCAGCTCTCCCCAAACCCCCCGGGGGGCTCCAAGGGACTCCCCGCCCCACACAGAGAAGGGTTCAGCACCAAAAGGCTCCTGCTGAGCCACCTCCTCTTCCAGCCTGGGGAAAACCCACAGCCAGGAGGCAAAGTGGGGTGGGCAAGCCCTAGACCACACCGAGTCACAGGGGTTTTAGCACCGCCCGGAGCAGAGCGAGGAGTAGGATTGGGAAAACCGGGCTCACATCGCGCGATAGACCAGAAACGAAAGAAAAACGCGAGTGGCAGAAGGAGGGACAGGGGAGCCCCAAAACAGGCGGGAAGGCAGCGGGAGAGTCCCGGGACCGGGGGCCATGTGCCACCCACCTGGTACTCCTCCAGCTCGGCGCCGTGGCGGTCCTGCATGGCCAGCATCTCCTGCTCCAGGCGCTCCCGCAGCGCGCACAGCTCCTGGCCCTGGCGGTGCAGATCCTCCAGGTGCTGCCGGCACTGCCGGCCCTCCTCCCGCAGCAGTTCCAGGTTTTCCCGGTTGCGCTGCGCCTCCTGCTCCTGCAGCACGTGGATCTGCTCCTGGTAGCGCAGCAGGGTCTCCCGGCAGCTCTGGCTGAGCAGCATCTCGTAGGTCTCCTCCAGCTCCTCCAGGCTCAGCCCGGCCAAGGGGGGCGGCAAGGCGGCCAGGTTCAGTCGCAGCTCCCGCATCTCCACCGCCTCCCGCCGCTGCCGCTCCGCCATGTGCCCGTGCTCGGCCTGCAGCTCCAGCAGCAGCTCCTCCAGT
>JAHLSL010013062.1:117307-157193 GCA_025920805.1 Petroica traversi
AGACCTCCCAGAGGTTTCCTTCTAAATATTTGCCCTAAACCAGGACACTCATTTAGGACAATATTTAATCACAAGCTCAAAAAGCCTTGAAAGGAGTAATTTTTATAAATTATAGTCTGAGCCATTTGTCCTGCTCAAGGCCTTGAGGGTTAACAACAGGAACATCTGCGAGGCAGTTATTGTGGCAATCAATCCCCAAATACAAATAACACAATAATTTATAACAGACCCCCACCATTAAATTGTAATGTGCTATTTTCATTTATCTCAGTGCTTATTATGGTGTTACACTGATTCTTAATAATCTCTCTGGCCTTTTCATTTGCCTGCTGGTGCTGGTCAGATTTAGCTCTGGTTTGGTATTGGAGAGCCTGTGAGCCAGGCTGGATCTACCATTTTAATTATTCCAATTCACTGGATGAAACAAATCTGAATTAGGAAGTAACATTTAGCCATGTCAGAGTGATGAATTCCTGTCATTCAGAGGAACAAATTCATGCAGTTATTTTGTCTTTTCAGGGTTCAGAGTTCCAGTCCAAATGTTAATTTTTTGCCCCCATTTTCTCCCTTATTAAATCTGCCTCAGAGAGAAAAGTCACCTGGTCCTTACCTCACCTTTGCTAGAACCTCTGAAGCAGCATTTTTTTGGTACATTCAAACCAAAACGATGATCACCTGATTCCTGCTCTGAGATCTTTTATAAAACCAAAGCTCTCTTCATTCCTGTGCCCTGGACACAGCTTCAGCTCTCAGGTGAAAGCTCCAGCTCTGTGGTCGGAGGGTGCAGAACTGGAAACCCAGAAATTCAGCGGGTGTGAGGATAAGCAGACAGGAAAGGGGCACAAAGATGCTGTGATTTTTGGGCATTGATGCAGTTCCTCTACAGCCCGAGGGCATCTGCATCCTTAGTCATGCAGCAGAGGTGGCTTGTGCAGGGAATGTGGTTCCTGTATTTCCCTGTGTTGGGGTTCTGCCAGGTTTTCCTCGCTAGACAACATCAAGACAAGACAGGCATAGGGTAAAAGCCCTGGGACAAACGTGTGAGGTGGTGCCAGAGGTTTCTCAGGTGACACTTGTTATTTCTGAGCGAGAGCAGAGGCGGTGTTGGGAAGGGCGTTGTGTTGTGCTGGCTGGGGTGAGTTGGGAAAACGAGGTCATTGGGGATGTTGTGCAGCACCGGGAAGGTTTTACAGCTCAGCCGGGTGTGCAGCTCAGCAGCCTCGCCTGGGCTTTCTGGTTCTTACAGATTAAGGAGCTTCATGCAAACCCTCATTTCCCAGAGGAGTCAGATCAGGTGCTTGCTCAGGAGGATTCAGTGGTTTGGTTTTTAGACATCTTTCACCAGAGAGTTATAGAAATCCATTTTTCAGAAGAGAGAGCTTTCCACAGCCAGGCTTCCTCACGCTCTCCCTGGTTTCCATCTCCCAGCAGTCAAGGCTGTGCTCCTGCTCCCTTGGCATTTCGGAGGGGTGGGCTGATCCCCGCCGCTGTTCGCGGAGAGGGCTGTGCTTCAGTCCCCATGGAAACAATTTGGAGAGTTTTCCAGCTTGTGTAGCATCGCTGAGCTGTGTTTTGCCTTCCTTTTCACTTCCATCAGGAGGGCGGCAAAGCTTTAACGCATTCATGTTTGAAAAGCACTTTGAGGTGCTTGAAGAAGGCGCTACAGAGGAGCGAAGTGTTATTACCCAGATTAACTGTTTCTGTTTTGCCCTGGAGTCACAGCTGTGAGCGTTGGCTGTGCCCAGTGGAAGCAGGGTAAGGGAGTGAGGTCGCTGTGTACCCATGGCCTCTGGAGAGATCTTCTGCAGAGTCACCTCGACACCGATGGAAGGCTGGGCAGAACTTCCACAGCTGCAGTTAGGCAGGGAATACATTGCGGAAAGCTCAATGGCCTGATCTACACAGGCAAAATGGAGGGAATTCACCACAAGAAATGGCTCCACACGTTTCAGGTGCAGAGGAATACAGGCCAGGTGAGAGCTCACGGTGGGGGGAACTGGGAATCTGGTGCTGCCTTCGATATGAGGGCCCTCCTCAAAGCTCGGTTAGGAGATACCATTTATGCTGCTAAAATACCCATGTCAGGGGTGTTTATCCACTCCAGGCAGCTGCAGTTAGGCCAGCTCCAGTTCCTGACTGAGTGTGTGAGTGCAGAGCTCTCTGGGACTGCTCTGAGCAGGCTGCACCCCGATGCTGTGGCAGGGTAAAACCACATACTTGTTTGGAGCTCAGGAATATAACATGCTAGGGCCTAAGGGATTTTACATTTCCCTACTATACCTTGCAAGTATCTGCTGTACTCCAGACACACCTAAACTGTTAAACCCAACTGTACTTGGGAATCACTGCACAGCTCTGGCCACTTCTGCATCTATGAATTTGGCTCCAATTCCTCCATCCCACATTTCTCTACCTGCTTCCCTTAGGGTGGGTCCCCTGGAAAATCCTCTCCAGTTTCTAGGCACACTGGCCTTCCCAACTCTGGAAGAGGAGACTGGAGCTGATGACAAGGGTTCCTGAGGCTCCTGCCAAGGGGTATTTTGTCTGGGCTTCCTTTTTCTTCTCCTCCTTCAATTATGTTTTGGTTTGGTCATTTTTTGGGGGCGATTGGTGGTTGTCTGCATTTTTCTAAATTATTTTTCTAAACTTATTATTTGTAACTTCCTGTAGAACAGTGTTATTTACAAACACCAGCTGAATCTGCACTGCCTGCCTGCCTGCCAGCTCACAGTGGTGAGCTGGGACCATATTACTCCATCTCTGCTCTTAGTTCCAGCAACAATTAAAAAATCCAGTTATAAACTGCTTGTTTCAACATTTAAAACAACTCTTTTTCCATATGTGCTCTCTCCAGTTCAGTATGATCAGCTGAAAACAAACCATACCAAAAAATGAAGGGATTGATTTTCATCTGTCAGGTCCTCATCTGCCAGGCTGCCCAAACCCTCGGAAGAGAGTGGCCATGGGACACACAGAGAGTGAGTGCAGCCAGAAGGGGCCATTTCTGTCACATCAAGCTTTAGTCAGCTTGAGCCACCCACGAGTACACCCTCACTTCATTCTCATCTTTCCTGGAAAGTCCCTGTCCCCTTCCAGCCTCTCCCCTTGCTCCTGGCCCTCAGCAGTGCCTCAGTTCCCCTTCCCCCTTCCATATGTCCTCTGCACCGTTGCTGTGATTCATTAACGCTTCAGAGACACCAGTCTGAGTGGAAAAAACCCAACCAAGCACCAGTCACTATAGTGACTCACAAGCCTGACCAGGTAACTCCCCTTCCCTCTCACTTGGTCACTCTCTCCCTCCCAGATAGGCTGGTCTGACTCCTCACTTCACTTATTGCTCTCTTTGCTCTTCCCTTCCCAGCCCATGCTCTACGTGGGAGCTTGAGGATGGGAAGTTCTCCCTCGCTGACCCGTGGCACACAATGAGGAGCAAAGGAAAACACTGACTGCAGCAACTTTGCCTATGGAGGGACCATAGAGCAGAGCTGCCCCCGGTCCCCCCTTTCCCTGCTTGGGCTACGCACAAATTACTTTGTCATTGTGGCGAAACAAATAAGGCTTCGTTCTCATTACCATCCTGATGGGAGTAAACAAGTTTATTTACACTTGAGCACTGCTGAAGAATAAAGTCATAGAGAAAAGTTCAGGGTAGGTTGCCTGTCTTTGTCATTAGGGCCAGCTTTTACAAAATCACTGCCCGCTCGGCCGGACAGGCTGCTATTCAGGCAGGCCCGGGTTAATGAAAGTATGGTGTGTGCTTGTTAAAAGGAGGACTACAACACTTGTAATCATGGGTGGTCACATTTTTATTTAATGATACATATCTTTCCTTTCTCCAGCCTTCCCTCGTAACCCTTTGCCTCCCACTCACCCATCCTTCTGCAGTGACTAATTATTTAGAGTCGCCAACTAAAATCTGATACCAGGGCCACAACCAGATAAACCCACTTAACGAGTGATTTTTATTTTAATCTCTTCATTAACAGCCCTGGGATTCTGTCAGAGCAAAAAGCCCTCAAAGCATGAGGGGCCCCACATGTATAATTGCTGGAGCTAAGATAATACTAAAAGGACAACTGCAAACAAACTTTCAGGAAGAAAGGGCTGTGAAACAGAACTGCTTCCTCTTGTTCAAGGCCGTCGTATGGCCCCGGTGATAAATCTGTTGGGACAAGGATACTTCAAAGCCGGAGGTCGAACTCTGCTCTCATTTGTGCACGTCTCACAAGTCGTGTCAATGGAGTTTCACCCAGGCAGGAGGCTCAGACCTGCTGTTGTGCTGTCATGAATGCAGTGAAAGGCAAAGCCAGCCATGATGGGGAAAAATATCTATTCATCTTCAACATGGCCTTGCTGAAGTGCTGGGTACAATCAAGCTACACTAGAAAACCTCCCAGCATCTCCCAACTTTCCTGCTATTTCTAAGGACTAACCAGTTTGAAATGCTACTCTCTGGGCTGAGGAGAAGTTCAAGCTCAAATATGTTTTTGTGGCATCTCCTGGGTGTATTAATGAGCCGCACTGAAGGATGTGCTCACACAAAGGCATCACTCACCCAGCATTTTCACGTGCCTGTTGCAGGCTGTTGCTTCTTTCTATGGTTGTGGACGGGAAGTTTGTCTGCCTAGACCCCACAGTCATTCTTGAACTTCACAGTCATTTTTGACAGAGGAGCAGAGATGTGACAACACTAAATTTTTCCAGTTTTTAGAAAATCTGCAGCTATGTGTGAGAAGCTGATGCTTTGGTACATGTGAGTTGTCACCTGTCACTTGGGTATCTTATTCATAAACATTTACCAATGGCACTTAGGAATCTAAAAACCCGAATTACAGGCAGTTTTGGGAATAGGCAAGGGTCCTTCCTCAGTGAGACTTTTCATCTGCTGGTCACCCTCATCCATTGAGGACAGGGAGAGCAAAATGCTTAAGACAAAGCGTTGTGCAATGGTGTTACTTAGCTACAGCCCTTGTTTCTTTATGAGGCTGGGAAAGACCTCACCATGGTTCCTGCCCTACCTTGTGCTTCCCTCACCCAGGAGAGGCCAAAAATGTCAGTCCCCACATCCCCATCCGAGGCCTGGGGCAGCACTCAAGCAGGAAGAGCTGCATCTGATACAGAGAGGAGAAGGAGCAACACAAACGTGTTACTGCCTGCCCCGGTACTCCCAGCACTCTCTGGCCCTATTTTAACCTCTGTTTCAAGGCATATTTATTATTCCGGAGGAAACAGACTGTTGGCTCTATGAGTTATGATAAGAGGGTGAAGGAAGGACTTTCAAACTTGGGTCAGCCTGAGCTTCAGCCTGTTTCAGGTTCAGCAAGGAAATCTCAGGTGGCTGAAGGTACAATTCAGTAGTGTTGCCACAAGTCAGTGTAAATTAACTCCAGCAAGGGTCCCATTACATTCCAAAGAGCTCAGGAACACTGTTTGGTGGGATGGCAAGGCCGTGCCTGTGTCCCAGGCAGGAAGGGGAAGGAGAGCATTGCTGAGGCTGCAGGTGACAAACAGAGCCATGTGGCCTCTGAAGCAGTGCAGACTGATACATTTATTAAATAAATGTGCTGAGATAACAGGCAATGCTGAAACAATGTGCATAACTAATACTCATGGCTTGAAAATCATCTACCTCCCCAGCCACTTGGCACATATTAGTGAGCAACCTGTGGAGCACGGCTGCTCTCCGCAGTGGGAGGCAAACTGAGATCCAGAGGGTGACAGATTCTGTTCTGTGCTGACATCCCTTAGTTTGGGAGCCCAATATGAGCCCCTCTAAACTCAAGGGAATGCTTTGAAAAAAAGAGATGAGAATGAGGGAGTTAATGCTGAGTGACAGGAGCACTCTGTATTCGCAGCAGCGATTAATTTAGGTGAAGAAATTTTGAAGTGATAATGTGAACCTCTCCCTTTATTTACTGCTTCATGCTCAGAGGCAGAAACAAACCCAAGCAGGGAATCAGGAGTAGCCAAGGCCAGGCTGGATGGGGCTTTGGGCACCCTTGTCTAGTGGAATGTGACCCTGTCCATGGCAGGGGTGTGGAACGAGATGATCTTTAAGGTCCCTCCCGTCCCAAATCAGTCTAGAATTCCATGGTTCTATGATCCAAAGGCCTCCCCTGAGCTCTGCAGATACTAAAGGCACCTCTGAGTGTTTTCCTTCACCTTTTCATTTTTTTTCCTGTCCTTTTCCCCATCATTCACAGAAAGCATCACCGGTGGTGCGAGGGTTAATGAACGCTTGCACCTTGCTACAGCGAGGCAAAAACTTATGAGTCTTCATGTTATCACGAAGGTGTTGCTGAGCTTACGCTGCATGAAATATCCCAGAACTCCTGCAAACTGTGGGATTTGAATTCACAGGCTATAATTACAGTCTCCGGCACCCTCCCACACTTTGTAATGCCTTCACAAGCGGGAGCAGCAGGAACCTGTCCCGGGCTCCTGTGGGCTTGTAGGTCCTTGCCTGAAGCCAGGCAGGGCTTGCTCCCTGTCAGGAGGCTCCCAGTAAAGCCTCCTGCCACACTGGGATGTGGGGCTGGGAGTCTGGACTGTCCCGGGTGTGTTTAGGGAACACCCCAAAGCAGAGTCAGCATGGTCACGTTTGCAAACAGGTGCTCACAGCCAGGTTAATTTGATGCCATTTCATAGTCAGCTTGATGACAGGCTTAAACACAAGCTTTGGAGGATTTAGAGAAGCAAGGGAATGAAAACAACTTTCCTGGGATTGCTCTTTCCCGAGCAAGCCCGGAGAACATCACAGGTGTGAACCCCAGCAATGCTCCTGAGATTCTTGGGTCTCCCCCAGATCAGCATCAGCACAGCACACCTGGTACTGAACTGGTTCCCAGGGTGGGGTCATGGATGCTGTGGTATAAATGAAGTGCATGTAGAAGGGGACGGGTTCAGTAGAGGGTGAGGGAATGGTTAAATTGGTACAAAATCCCCAGTTACCAAAAATGCCATCCTGGGGTGACCTTAGCCTTTGTTAGGCCAGTACTGCTTGAGGTGAGGATCACCTCAATGCCCAGAGCAGCATCTCCTGTGCCCTGGCAGGGATCTGGGTGGCAGACAGGGTCACAGGGGCTCTGAGGACAGAGCAGAGAGTCCCTCTGAGGTTCCAGGCTGTCTGTTTTGCAGTGTGGATCCACCACAGCCAGAGCAGGTTTCCCTCCATGGCGCACAGCAGGGTCTCCTTGGAGTGTTGTGGAGCTGGTTGGGAGCTGATGTCATGAGGGCTCTGCCTGGACTGGCACGGGCAGGCTTTGCACAGAGGTGGTTCTCTCTGCCTCCGGGGCACTTTTTGGAGAGCCTTCCACAGCATCCTCCCCTCCCTGCCCCTGCAGCCCAGCAGCAAGGCGAGGTGGAGGAGGAGGAGAAAGAGGAGGCGGAGGAGGAGGAGAGCTTCCCAGGGCCACCTCAGGAACATGGCTACAGCCTTACCCAACAAATCCTCCTGCCAAGTGGGTAAATGTAGAGGCTGGAGCTACCAAGGATATCCACAGCCACCAGCCAAAATGCAGCAGCTCTGGTGATGGTGGAGCCTTGGGTTGTGTGGGGACAGGGACACCCCCATTGCATGGGGTGAGTGCATTCATGCTGAAAAAGCTTCTCAGTTCCTTCTCTATCCTTATGTGCTTAATTTTTTTTTATCCTGTGCTGATGCTTATCTTATCCCATAGTGATACGGGAGGGTATTTCTCTCCATAATGAGTTTGAGAATTAATACTGGGTCCTCCTCTGTGGCAGAAGGTGCATTTAGTTCTGCCTTTCAGCAATGCCTGTCCCTGTATTTGTGTTTGCCTTCCCCCTCCACCCCTTGACCCCTGCTGCAGCCCATCCTGCCATATCTGGGATGAGCCTGTTACTCCTCAACCTTCAGCCCACCTCTGCCCACAGCCATCTGCTCTCCTTCCCCTTGGCTGCTCTAGCAACAAGTCCTGGAGCTGCAGGAAGGACCTGCACAACCCCTCTGGCATCCCTGTGCACAAATATCCTCTGCATCCCAGAGAAACAGAGGGGATGTGGAGCCTCCTCAGTGGGAGCAAGGGCCCTCTGTGGCCTCTGCTCCAGCCTGTCCTGGTGGGACCCATACTGGGTCATCAGAGTGGCCAACTGCAACCCCCCAGCAGCTCCTTCTCAGTCTGGGCTGGTGTGATCCTGCTGAGCTTTCCACCACTTGTGTCTCTGAGTCCTCTGCCCAGATTGGGGTTAACATGGAACACCCCAAACATGACTCTCATTTACTGGCATCCATTATCACTGGAGCTCTGTCTTTATTAGCCCTTAGCAGTTGCTCCTCTGTGGTCTCACTCTGAGGTGCCTGGTGCAGAATCTGATAAAGGGCACCTGATATCACTGTGAATAGCTGATATAAACTTAGCAGACAGTCCTGTGACACATCATGTGGGCAAATTAATAAACCCCTTCCCAATAAATTCAGCATATGTCCTATAATCCCAGTTCAAGGGCATCTCTTATGTCAACATCACTAAGTTAGCTGCTCTGCTCCCCTGAGAATGCAGCACTGGACTTTTCTGGTCAGAGAAATTCCCCCTCTTGCTGCTGTGACCACAGAACAGCAGCTCTGACTGCTGTAGGAGTCAGGTTTATGCTGGGAGATTGGACAGCTCAGGGACAGAACAGTTCCAGCCCAGGGCTCTGGTTTCTGCAGGGTAAGTGCTGAATTGCTGGGCTGGGACCCCAGCAGCATGTGGGACACCAGGGTCCCCACCTGCAGTGGGGTGTTCAGGGGAATGGCTCCATTGGACCAGACTTTCTCACTGGTTTCTCATCCCCACTGCTGAGCTTCCATCCTGCACAGCTCCTGTGCTGCCACTGAGGTGGCTGAGACTCCAATGACCTCAAGTGCTCTAGGGGTTTCCCGACAGGATCCCTGCATGGTCCGGGCTCTGCTGCTGCAGGAGGGTGACCCCAGCCCCACTGCACTGCTCAGGGTCTACTCTGAGCATGCCGTGTGTGCTTTTCTGTGGAAATAACATCCCATCCTGTGTGTGCTGGAGCAAGGGACAACATCCCTCCCATGCCAGACATCAGACACACTCCCCCTTTAAAAAGGGCTCATTCTGCCCCCAGATTCCCATTGGGATCAATGTATTGTGACTCCTCAAATGAGCTATTTCAGTGATTATTTTGCCCTTGCCCAAACAACAAAGGAACCAGAGGGATATGAAAAAGGCAGAAATAGCATTTTGTTTTTCAGAGTCCCCAGATGATCTGATTGAGGAACCAAAACATTTAAAGGAGGACTCAGACCCATTTGCTTGGCTCTGCATTTCTCACAGGACCGAGACATCATTTGTCACACTGCTCCAAATCGTCTCCCATCAGCCAGCAGCTCTCCCGGGGAGCAGCACAACGTGGTGTTTGGGCAACCCCATGGGGGCCAAGGGCCACCCACGGAGCTCTGCCTGTGTCAGAGGGCTGAGCCCAGCCCTGGGTATCCCATCTAATCTCCTTCAGGAGCAGCTCTGAGCTCCAAGGCTCTCTGCAGAGCACCGCCATGGTCCCTGCTCAGCCCTCACATCCTCCCCTGTGCTCTGTGAGATCCTCACTCAGCTCTGTTTGCTCTCCAGGACCTCCTTCTGTAACCACCAGCAATCCTTCCCTGCACACTCTGCTTGCTCCTCTGCATTGTTCCCCAGTGGATATTTATTTGAAGGGTTTCATTAAATTATCGCACAACATCACTTGGTACACAACTACAAATTAATTTAGTCAGTTTGCATTTGGCTGACCTAATATTCATTATATTCCAGTCAAGTGGATGTGTTTGCTATTTGATGGGTTGTTCCATGATAAGATACGTGGTCCAAAGTACCGTACTTAGAACTAGAGGTAATATTTACAGACACTCCATGCAAATACTGCAATTACCTGATTAATTATAGCCCTGCTGTTTGGTTCTGCAGATCATACTCTTATCCTTCCCTTCCCCATTGCCATATTTGTCTATAATACATGGGAATAGCCTTTAGATCTATAAAAACAAAACTGGCTGTTTTTTAAAGCCTAAACATTCTGTGGTCACTGCGAGTCTTCCTCTCCCCAGCGCTGCACCCAGCTGCAGTGGTTTGTTGTGGCTGGGATGCATGGAGCATTACCAGTGCTGCATTTTAAGAATAATCCCAGTCCAGGAGATTCGAAATTGAAATCTAAACATAGCCCTGGAGAAGGACGAAAAAGGCAGTCAAGAGGGACTTGGAAATAGTGTTAAATGTACAGGAGTGCTGTAACTGCAGTTCCCCTGAACTGCAGGAATAAGCATGCTCAGACCATGCTCTGGAGATGGACAGACAGACAGATGGACAAAGAAATGTTACTTTTATACAGCATTTTTCATCGTGGGATCAAAACCACTTTAAAACTCTGTGTAACTGAGCAAAATGCAGCTGCTGCAGTCACCTGTTCCTGCAGCAAATGCAGGGGCTGGTCTCAGCAGCCCAGCAGACATTATCAGTCAGTGCCTCTGCCCATGGTTTAATTTATTTTTTTTTAAATTTAAGGTTAATTAGAACGAAAGATTCAGGCATCAACATTTGGCTTCATTCTTGTCTGACACTGTGTTTTTCCCTTTCAATGTCAATGAAGTAATTCCTGATGGAATGGAGTCACTCCTCCAGTTTAGGAGTGCCTGGAGATGGGTGTTATTTGCAACCCAAGCAAAGGCAGAGATGTTTCATTTGGCTCAGGAAGGAGCATGGCACTACTCCACACCCCACCGATGTTCTTCACCTGGCAGCCTGGGCAGAGGTGACCACCTTGACCCAGTGGAGGAACCCAGAGCAGAGCAGTAGGATGGAGCTCTGCCCCGAGCAGTGGCACATCACCATTCTATTCTCCTCAGAGCATAGTGTGGTACTGGGGCAGGGCAGAAGTGCCCCTGGTTTGGCCAGATTTCCAAAATTCTTTTCCACGTGAGAGAGCCACAGCACCTCTGTCCACTTAAAAAATAAAGGTGATGGGAAGGGCTGGAGGACTGGAAAGTGCTCGCAGCTTGATGGCATTGGTGCAGGAGTGGAATTTGTTTAGAAGACCTCCACATGAAAAAGGGAAGCAATGGAAAGGCACACTAGAGCTCAGACTGGCCCCATCACCCAGCTCAACCTTTTTCTTATCTTTGTAGGATCACCTCATCCTTTCTCTACCACTTCATCCTTCCCTTGCCCAGCTGGACTGGGCACCTTCAGCCTCTGCTCTTTCTCACCTGATTTCAGGTACAACTTTTCCCTGCTACCTTTTCCCATGATCCCTGCCCAGTGTCAAGCTTCCTGCCCCCTGCCAGGAGGTTTCCTAGGGGCTTCCTTTTGTGCTTAAGCACCTTGCAGTCAGGGACCCTACAGCAATGCAGTCTCATTATCTGCCTGCCAAACCCATCAATGAGAGCATCTCCAAGGTGAAATAAAACCATGAAAAACAAATGAAATGCTCTGTTGCTCTCCTTTGCCTCCTGCCATCACCGGAGATCTTTGTGGTTAGCCTGCAAGACAGCTCTTCCCTGCTAATTAACATTTAAAAGTCTTCCTCTCTCACCCTGCCACCATGACACAGGGGCTGCTATCGCCCAGGTTGTTCCTTGAAATAATTCATCACTTGGGAAACATCAGAGGCTCATTGTAATCCCACAGACCTGGCCTAAAACCAAATCTGTCCTCCTGCATTCCATACAGTAATCTCCGCAAGGACTGGCTCGGGATGTCAACCAAATTTAATTCTCAGAAAACACCTTTCCAAACTGTGTGTGTCTTATTTTAAAAGCAGGATTTTGTTTTTCACGTCAGTAAATATTCTGAGCAATGAAAACACTCTGGTGTGTGTGTGAAAAATCACCGAATATGTGTGTTTCCACCTCCCTGTTGCAATTCCACCCTTTTTTTTTGTAGCTGGGGAGAGAAATTGGCCTTTACTTTGCATATTTGCAGTGCTTAGTCCAAGCATCTAATTCCTCAAAGCTTTTCTCTTGTCCTGAAAAACACATCAAATATAATTTACCTACATCTGCAGCTCCCATAGAGGAACCCAGGAACCTGAGGGGCAAAGGGACTTGCTGAGTCCCCATTTCCACGGGGTTCTGCTGCTGCTGTTAGCTCATGGTGTGCATTGCAAAAGGGCCCTCATGCCACCCTGGGCATCAACATCAGAAGGATGGTGCCTACTCTGTCCCCATCCTGGTTACAAACCTGCAGAGCCAGGGAAACCCCAATCTCTCCAGCTCACCTCCCATATCTTCAGGACCTCAAACCATGCTGGAGGATGCTCCCATTCTCTCTGTTCATGGATTCTTGCAGCAGCAGCAATGAACTCTGGAGGTCTTAACAGTTCTGGTCCTGCCTCTTTCTTTTCCTTCCAGTGATATTCCCACTGCCAGATGGGGAATAGATTGGTTTTCAGTGTAACCCAGCCGTTACCCACCAACCACTCCTGCCACAGAGCTGGTTGTGCTCAGACTTCATGCAAACACCTCTGAGGCTTTTATCAGCAGACACCAGGGGATTTTGTGCTCAGACCTGGGCTTCACTTAGTCAGGGGAAAAAAAACCATCGGAGTGGATCTACACAGCACTGGCTCAGCCTTGGAAGGTGGAGGAAAAGTATTAAATCAATGAATGTCAATGTCTCTGGTCTAAAGCAGCAGTTCCTAAACTCGCTTTGCTTGGGGACTATTGACATGACAGCAGGAGTGCTCTGAGGTTTGCTCCAGCCATGCAGCTCCATTGATTTGCCATGGGATGTGGAGAGGGGATCTGCAGGCAGGATTCTGACAGAGCAGGGTGTCTGTGCCACAGCATGTGCCAAGGGTCAGCAACTGTCACCTCAGGAACAGGCCTGGCAAGGAAGCCTCCCTTGTTTTTTATGTTCTTCAGCCTGGTTTTGGTCTTGCAGTGCTGACCTACAGCAATATCCCTTGAAGACTATCAGGAATAATCTCATAGAGTGATACCTTCCGGTAACATCTGCCTGGCTCCCCTCAGGCTCAGCAAGTCCACGGTCGCTTTCATGGGATGTGTTGCTTGGACCAACAACCCCCTGTGAGAAGCAGGATCTTGCATCTACATCTGCTGTACAGGAGCCAAAATCTGGACTGTCCCACCAGGAGCTGCCTCTTGCTCTCCTTAGCGCACCAGGGAGTTGGGTTTAATCCAAACCAACAGTACTAGTAAAGATCCTGTTCATGATCGAAGATGTGAAGGGTCAAGCCTTGATAATTTCTTATATCCCTGGAAATGTGAGCCTTGGAGAAAGAGTCACAGTTTTGGGAGTGGATGATGACAGAACGGTAAATTACATAACATCCCATAAATGGAGCCCGTTCGTAGCCCAATTACCTGTCCCAGCAGCCCCATGCAGTTGATTGCAGGATTATATAAAGGGCTTTTCATTAGTCAGAGAGTCACAAAGGGAGCTCTTTCCATGTCCTCCTTAGGATTACTTAACCTTCAAGACCAGCAGAGCATTATTCGGATGTGTCAGAACAATATCCACCAACCTTTCCTCAAGCACGTCCGCTCCACTCAGGCATCATCCTACAGAGGGTACAGGGACATGGTGATATGCTTCGACACAGGGTTACCCACACACCGTGTCCTGGGATGGAGGAAGGTCTGCTGTGCCTCTGCCAGGCATGACATCTCCAGCTTGGAGCACCTGGAACCCTGCCGTGGGCTGAGCGAGGGCAGTGAAACCCATCCCGCACCCCAAAAGTGCCCCCTGAGCATTGGTGAGCTGGTGGAGCTCCTCTACTGTCAAAGCCAAACAAATGCAGCGGCAGCACTTTGCAGACATCACTCCCTTGCTCCTGCAACCCAGGGATTGACAGGCTTTTCCAATTTCCCCTGACCTGGTGGATAT
The DNA here is from genome assembly GCA_025920805.1 of Petroica traversi. NCBI lineage: Eukaryota > Metazoa > Chordata > Aves > Passeriformes > Petroicidae > Petroica > Petroica traversi. Next base: position 131,173 of record JAHLSL010013062.1, read on the forward strand.
AATAAAGATGCAGAGCACTTGTGACAGCGGCACTGGGATCGTGATGCTGCTGCCACACTGGAGGACGTGGCCAGGGAAGCAGGTCCTAATCACATCCTTATCGCTGCCTGCTGATGTGACCTTAGAGAAGTTGCCTAATATAGCTCGTCCGCATTTCCCTCTCTCTGTGGCAGAGATAATAACAGTTCCTGGGTGTTGCAGAACTCATTCATTCCCATTTGTTTCTGGTATCTCAGATTATCAAAGAGCAGTCAGATGGAAGACTGGCAAAGAACGAGCTCTTATTCACTTGTCAGTTAGAAACAGTAACCTATTTTAGACTAAAAAAGGGGGGAAAAAATAATCCTGAGAGAGATTGTTCCTTGGCTTTTCCTGCCGCTCAATTTAAAATCTCCCCCAGCCTCCACCCCCCCATGGCTGAGGTGAAATGTTGACCATTTCACAGAGCACCAAATTGGTGTCTTCCCTCCCCTGGCAGGAATGACAATGCAAACAAAAATAGATAATGCATTTAAAAAATCTCTAGTGGATCGTCATGGCAATAAATAATTGTAGCATGTTGCCGTAGTAACTCTGGCTGTAATAAAGAGAGGCCTATCTGCAGCTTAGCTAAATTTAGTTGTTCCAAACTATTAAAAATATTTTAAAATACTCTGGTAACTCTTTTTAACATTTTCTGGGGTTGGAAGCAAGAGTTAATCTTCATTCATGCCTTTGTGTTGTCTCCATATTCCAAATGCACTTAATCACTGAAATAATCATTGCTGTCCAATTAAAAAGTTGTTAAACTGAGGAAATTTCTGAGGATTTTTCTGTTTCCCACCTCTTCAAAGTCTTTTCACCTGGAAGTGAAAAATCTGTCCATAGGAGATTCCTTCTGCCAGGCCTGGTGGGAGCCCAGGGTCTGGCCCCAGCACATACTGGTGGGCACTGGGAGATGAGAGGGGAAAGAGTTTATGTATGGGGCTTTTTGGGGGGGGAATGGATTTGGGGGTCCGAGCCCTCAGCCAGCACAGAAGAGTGTGGGGGTGCTGTGCAGAACAGATGGGCTTTTCCAGTCCCAAAGTGGGTTGGGTGTAACTTTCCCGATTACCTGCCTTGTTTAAAACAAAGCCACACCTAATGAGATTTAAACACTGCTCAAAAGTCCCTAATCCCTCCCTGCCTCTCTCAGCTCATTGCCTCTTTGCTCAGGCAGCTATATCCTGTCTGGGAACCTTTCCTCTGCCAAATGGGCTTTATTTTCCTAGAAGGAAACCTTAACACCTGTAATTCCTGATTTTTTTCAGGCTTTGACATAAGCTGGCCTCTTTCAGCTACATCTCTCTGGAGGGAGGAATGGAAATACACTGCCTGGGATATTCAATTTATTAGTTTTCTTGGTGGTGCTACCTTTGGGCTGAAAAACCCAGAGTTCCCCCTCAGCCCCGTTGTTCCGCTCCTCCTCAGTGGAAAGGAGCTTCGCCACTCATCCCCAGGGACAGGGTTTCCAGGTTGCCAGCTCTCAAAGGCACTTACTGCCTGTCTGATTCTGTCTCCTTGGCTTCATGTTTCTGAGCTTATCTGGCTCCACGACAGCAAAACTTCCGGAACTGGAGACTTTAATGCGAGCGCTCTATAACCGGTGCTGCGGTTCCCCAAAAGCCATCGGCACAGCCCCGTGGGACCGAGAGCCACGGCTTGAGGGATGGGGCCTCCTCCCCACCTCCCCCTGGGGACCCTCCACGGCTGCTTTTTGCAGGGTCAGGTTGCTGGAGTTGTCTGAGATTTCTTCATTCCTCGATGAAAAGGTGGTTTCCAGCTGCGTTAATGTGTTTTTTTTCCAGCAGAGGGTGAATTTAATCCTTGTGTCTGCAGAGCAGCAAGGCCTGGGCTCTGTCCTGCAAGGTGGGACCTGCTGGGTTGCCCAGGACACCTCTCTGTCCATCCAAGGGAGATTAAAATCAGCACCTGCTGTCTTGCTTGAATTTTCTAAGCCACAGAGTCATAGAATCCCAGAATGGTTTGTGTTAGAAGGGTCCTCAAAGCTCATCTCTAATCCCCTGTCACGGGCAGGGACACCTTCCCCTAGACTAGGGTATTTAAAGCCTCATCCAGCCTGGCCTTGAAACATGTTAATGACCCTCTTCCATGAGCAAAGTCGTGTTTCTAAAAGGTACTTTGTAGTGCATGAGCATCGTGTTCTGTGTCTGAAAAGAAACAAAAGCAAGTCATTCCATTGTTTCTTACTGACAAGAGACTGCAGTCTATAGCTCGAAAACAACACAGCATAAAAACAGGATGAGCATCTCCGTAGGCAGAAATACTTAAATTCTAAAACCGCATGATTTAGGGAAAAAAACAAACTATGCATGCCTGCTTGCTCCGATGCAAAACCAGAGGAAAGCATTTGGAGTGCTCTTAACACATCAATGCCTTTAATTATGGAAGTTTTCCTCCCTGAGTGCCCTAAAAATCCACTGATGTCAAGGGGAGGGCAGGAAATGCAGCCGACAGCTCAAGGCAGGGAGAAGAGCAGGTGATCACGGCGCTGAACAGCCCCAGAGGTTTGTTCAGCCTTTTTCTTGGACTTTTAGTAGGACCTTGGGGAAAATCACCTGCCAATGTGCTGCTACTGCTGCTGTCAAGCTGCAGAACATGACTAATCCATTTCCCTCTCACCCGTGGGGTCCCTGTGTCGTGGGTTGGCCATATGACCTGTTTGTATCCCCAATCGTCCTCTTGCTTATGCTGGACCTTAAGTTCTGCAGCTTTAAGTTGGTCCCAGAAAGACAAAGTAAAGGTGGAGGAAAAAAAAGCCACTCGCCATCTGTCTGCAGGATACTTTTACTCCTACGAACCAAGGCCGAGAGAGAGCGCAGAGGCTACATTCCAGCGGACAGTGTTATCTCTTTTCTTTTTCTTTTTTTTTTCTGTTTTTTACTCTCTCTGGTGTGGGTGCTAGAAGAGCTCACAGCGGAGGGTTTCCTCGGATTTTTTCCCGGCTTTTTGCAGGGAGAGACTTTGTTTCTTTTGCTGGGTATTTTTTCCTTTTTTCCTCTTCCTGGGACTGGCTGGCATCGCGTGGGCCCCGGACACCAGGGAACCCCCCGGGGGCCCCCCCCTTCGCTGACTTCTACAGCCGGGCCCGGCAATCGGCCCCCCCCCACTGGAGAACTGAACCGGACTCAGACGGACTCTGAATCTACCATCTCTTCAGAGGAAGGAGAGGTTTAATTGTTTTCATATTATCCAAATTTTTCCTATACTTGTGAATATTCTATTTGTTAAATAAATAGTTTTTTCCACTTTTCTCTAAGGAAATTCTTCCCGGACCTGTAGGGGGAGGGGTGATTGAAATCGACTCTTCCTAGAGGAGACCCCCCAGAGGTTTCCTCCTAAATATTTGCCCTAAACCAGGACACCCTGGCAGGGTCAGTGCAGCAGGGGTGGTTTGGGCTGGTGCCTTTGTTCTTCGGCCAGCCCAGGCTCCAGCCAAGCTTTGGCCACACCGTAAGGGACAATCCTTGGGTCCTGCTTTCCCTGGGCTGAGAAGCAGCATCGTTTTCCCCATCAGGATCCTGCTGACCTCCCGCTCTAAGCAGCCAGAGGCTTTGGGGCAATGATTGGGATGAGTTTCTAAGCACTTGTTTGAACCAATAAATGTCAAAATTTGCTGCTGCACGAGGCAGTCTCGGGGTTGGAGCCTTCACCCTTTGGCAGGTGTTGCTCCTTCCCACGTGCCCTGGGGAGCTCCCTGCCAGTGCAGGCTCATCCCTCCCGACCTTTGTGTTATCACTTCCTCTCCTTGTCCTTTCCTTACTCTCCTCGTGTGCAGTGACACCCCAGCAGAGACACCCCAACACTGACATCCCACCTTCCCTGTGGTGCTGCCAGGAGCTCCCAGGGCTGGACCCCAAATCCCTTGGAGGTAGCAGCAAGGGATGCTCTGCCTTTTCCGTGGGACAGCACCAGTTTTTAGGGACCAGAGGGAGGCACATGGATGTAAAGGCTCTGCCCTGGGCAGGGCAGGGAAATCCGTGGCTGTGGGACTCGTTGGGGGTGACTCAAAGGAACCACCTGCAATGTGGGCAAGACAAAGGCGGGCGGCTCCCTCTGCTCAGCCCTGCACAGCGGGGCTCCCGGTGCCCTCATTTCCATGAAAAACCATGGAAAAGGGAGCATAATCCTGCCTCATTCATGTTCTGTTGTGACTGATATTTTTGATACCAGCTCTAAATTAGGTTTTAAAAATAGAGCAGTGGCCTTTTTTTTTTTTTCTGTCTTGTTATAAACAGAAATTATTCTCTCATGGAAACATTTAACCTCAAATGGAACCTCATCTAATTTTTGCTGTGTTTATTATAGCCTGTGAAATAGGAATGAGCATCACTGATAGAGCTCCATATGATTATGGAGCTGTGATGGGGCAGCTGGAAAAGCCTCGGCTGTTTGGACGAAGAACTGAAAGTTCTCATATTGCCCTGATCTTTATTTGAGTGATCCCAACCTCTGAGGCACAGAATATTGGCTCAGAAAGCTCTGGAAATTGTCCCTTCTTGTTGAATTCTATTGTTTCTGACCCTGGTCATGGCTGCAATCAGGAAGCACAAGAGTCAATGGGAAAAATGCATAACAGGTTGAAAAGTCACTAATTTACTTGCAAAAGAAAAAGAAAACTAATTAAAAAAACATTAGGTTTACACTTTTATTTTTTAGATTATTAAGAATTTCTGTAATGCAGTGTGCTGGATTTCAGATTTTCCATTTTGATGCAACCCTAAGTAATATATTTATTATTATATTATATAAATGTTTATTTATAATATGATATACTGAATATATGAAATACATAAGAAATATACCATACTAAATTGAATGTGGGTCCCTTCCAGCTCAAGATATTCTGTGACTCTGTGAATATAGACAATATATAAAATACATAAAATAAATTGCAGTGGGAAAATATTGCCTGATCCTACAGAAAAGTATTATTTTCTTTTCCTTTCATTTGAGCCAGTAGTTTTGACATTATAAATTTAAAAGCAAAATAATACTTGAAGCAAATCTTACCAATCCTGAAAACAGTTCCTGAAAACCACTGTGACTTAATCAGGTTGGGGAATTCAAGGATTACCTTTTTGGCTCTGGATCTCTCCAGCTCCTGAGACAGTGGCATCACATTTCATAGCTGGGTTTTCCAGACATTATTCTAAGAATCATCAAATCAGGGACTCATTTAGGTTGGAAAAGACCTCTAAGATCTTTAATCCCAATGATCATAATCCTAACCAAGGTTGTTAGTTCTGTGTAAGGACAGGACTCAGGTATCAGGAGGAAAGAAAGGAAGTTTTAAAGAAGTTTTTTAATTTTTGAGACTCTTTAAGCCTTTAAGAAATTTTTCAGACACCTCACTTACATCTACAAATAAATCAGTTTATACAATTGGGAAAAAAAAGGTGTGCTAATAAAACTATACAAAGTTTGCCACATGTTCCTTTAATTTTTTTTTAAAGTGGAACAGGCACAGATTGTGCCATGGCGTCAGCTCCTCTGGGGACAGGACAGACCCTGCCACCACGAGAGCCACCACTGCTCCTCCACAGCTCATATTTTGGTTACTCCTTGGGCCACGTGTTCCAAATCACTCAAGAGTTTTTTACCGTGGCCCTGGTTACCCCTGGGATGGGCACAGAGGGACAGAATCTGCCTCCTTTAGAAACAGCCCCAGCACTGCTGAGGGGAACGCCCCAGGAGTGAGTGCTGGCTGGAAATTTGGAGGCTGCAAATAGCAGGGAGGATTTAAAAATAAAGGGGTACAAATTCCAGGGAGGAAATGGGAGAAAATCAGTTTTCCAGTTGGATTGCTGTTAAGAAAAGCTGTGTTTCTGATGTACTCACCCTCCAGTGTTCCTCGCAGTGACTTTACACAAACACAGCCCCACTGGGTACAGCAGTTACACCTGATTTACTCTCGTAGTATGAGGTGGAAATTGGATCTATCTCAAAGCAAATCCTGATGCCCATTTTCAGATAAATCCCTGTTACACTCAGAGGAAAATTAACTTTGTGAACAATCCATGGATAGCATTGATTTTCACAAAGTCTCTCCAGAAGCCTATCGGAAAATGTAATAGGTTTAATTCCATTTACTGGATATTCCCTGAAAAATCCTAAATTGGAAAACCTCAGGGTTTTTCTAAAGGAAGCAAAGAAAACACCAAAATATCCTGTTAGTCTGAAAAACAAAACAAGAATGATCAGTACAGTTCTCTGGTCAATTGATTGGTGCATCCTTTGTAAAGTGGTTTCACTGCAGAAATTGATGGTAGTCTCGGTAAGTTTTGCATTAAATCTGTGCTTAAAACAATTTAATTTTAAAAAGATAATATTAAAATAAGTTACTATTATTAAAAATCTTAACATAGTTACAGTTAATGCATCTTCATTAAATGAATAGATAAATATTTCCATTGAAAATAGCTAAACTCTTCTGAAGCATAAATAAAATATTGCAAAGAAAAGACCAATTCTATTGGTCTCTCTCCACTGGAGTTTTCCTACTTTTACATATGGTACTTTTAGGGTAGAAATAATGTAACTTAATTTCAGCAATGCATTAAAAAATAATTTCACTTGTGGGCAAGGTGTTTTAATATGAAAATAACGAAATAAAATTATGTTGGGTTTTTTTCAAGCAAGAAAATAAAACAGTTGAATAATCAAAGAGCTACATATGATGAAAACAGAGATAATTCTGTGGGACATCCTTATTATTAGTTATGTTATTTAATAATTCTATTGCTTTTTAGGTGCCCAGCATTTAATTTTTGAGTGGTATATTCTCTGCTTAGCTAAACAAAGATTAATTTATATTCTGCAATAAAATGTTATCTACTGTCTTGGGGTTTTTATTGTCTATTTAAAACCACCCAGAGATGAGAAATCATTCAGTGTCTTGTGTTCATTTAATACAGCATATAATGTAAAATATATGCAGGGCCTGAACTCTCTTTGTAGGTTCCCAAATACCCAACACCCGTGATTACCTTGAAGTAATAAAAATAATTTAAAAATTATCATTAAGCTATTTGGATGCCAGAATCACCCTGTGAGGGAAATAATTATCCACACCCATGGGGAGGGGAGCAGCCTTTGGGGTGACACCACCCCAGCTCCTTGGGGCAGTCTCCAGCCTCTTTTTCCTCTTGGCATCTTGGATCTCCATCCCAATAATCCCATATTTCCCTGTATCTCCCCTACGGTGCCTCACAGGCTCAGCAGGACCAAGAAGTCACTGCTGCCTCTCCAGAGAGTGGGGAAGGGCAGCATAGTTTTCATTCAGATAGACAGAAAAGGGTTAATGATGAGAAAGGTGTGCTTGATTTCCCTGTCCTCAGAGCTAAAAAAATACATTTAAAAAAGAGGTTTATGAGCAATTACAGAATCATAGAATTCTTAAGGTTAGAAAAGACCTTTAAGAACATCAAGTCCAACCGTGAAATGCTGCTCAGAGATATCAGGTCCCCTTGGCTAAACCAGGGAGAGGGTGAGCACGTTTTGAGAAGGGGATGAAGGCTGCAAGAGCAAAATTTAAAGCACCCACATGGTGTGTGACTGGTCTGTGCTCTGTTAAAAATATAAATTTAATTTTCTGAGCATCCCAGGCTGCAGAGGTGAGCATTGTACTGAGGGGCAGAGCTGAGACAGCAGCCTAAAGAGCTCAGAGCTGGTGTTCAGAGAAAGCTGCCTCTACCCCAACCTCCTGCCATTCACACCAGAAAGCATCCAGGGCTTTGAACATGCCTTGCACCTCCGGGGCTCCTGGAAATTTGCCAGCATTTGTCTTGATGTCAGAAATCGTGAGTGTTCCGTCATAAAAATAACAAAATCATTTCATCATTAGGATAAAAAAAGACCTCCAAATCATCAATTCCAGCCTTCAGTCTGATGTGGGAAGTGATCCAGCCAAAGCAAAATGCAAAAACAGAGAATGGTTTTTAGATTTCTTTTTTTTTTTTTCCATCAGCCTGATGCAGGAAAATTTAAGAAAGAACCAAACTTTGAGTCACCCCAAGAGATGGCTCCAGATGAAAGGAGATCTGGGCTGTACCAAAGTGTAAGCTCTGGCTGATGGTATCTGTAGGAAGGAGGTGAGGAGGAGCACAGGGAGTGAGCTGCTACCTGCAGCAAGTGATAATCAGTGATAAAGAGTGTCTTGCTGATCCTACATTTAATTTGGGAAGATCCCTTACAGGCAGTGGGAGGCTCAGATGCAGAGGGAACCTGCTTTCCAGTGCTGCCAGTACAATATTCACAAGGCAAAGCTGATGGCCCAGTATTTAAACATTTCATTGATGGTCTTTCAATTAAGCAGGAGAGGGAGCCCAGAGTGGAGGCTGGGCTGCCCCAGGCTCTGAGTCTTGGGCTCTTCCCTGGCTTTGCCAAGCACTTGAGCATTTGCTGACTTGGGGTTAGGGAAGGTGGAGGCACCCAAAGAGCCTCATTGACTCATGATATTTTCCAGCCTGGCTTGTTTGTTTACATTGTGCACACAAGTCCTGTTTACCTGGATCAAAGATGGCAAAATCAACAACACTGTGCAGACAGGGACTTGCAAAATTCCTACCAAAGGCATGACTGTGCCCAGACCTGCAGCTCCTGCTCTTCCCCCTGTCCTCCCTCTTTGCCTCACCCAGCTCTCACTGAGCCCTGTCTGCCAGCAAGGCCCCCCCAGCCTCCAGTTGTTTTTCTCAAGAGTGGCACAATGAAATCCAAATTTCCCTGGCAGGACCAGCAGCAGGAGACGCCAGGAAGGATGTGCACAGGCATTGCAAGCTCCGTTGCCCTGCTCATGGTGTGCCTGCTCCTCTCACGGACTCAGCAGCCACCACTGCATTTTCAGCCTTGCACTCACACCTCCTTGTCATGATTTACGGAATGAGGCCACTGGAGTGTATTCCCCACTCCAAGGGATTCCTCTGGCACAGCACACAGCTGGCAGCCTGCCTTCCCCATACTGGGGTCAGCTCAGCTTTGGGGGATTGGGGAGAAGCAGAAAATTATTTAGGACAGTCCTGAAATTCTGAGCTTACAGTTGGTCTTGAGTAAGTTTCTGCACAGCCCCAGAGCACAAACCCTTCACCACCAGATTAGGATCTTCTGTCTGCTCCAGCCTCTGGAAAGCTTCTGCTCATGCACTCCTTGGAGGAGCCATCTCAGACATCCAGAGCATGGGGCAACAACAGAATTAAAAGTGGAGAGTTATGCAAAGTCCTTCTGCAGTTCATGGCTGTGATGCAATGATGCAGCCTCAAGCAGCTCTTGCACAGGTTTGTGCAGTGGTTGCAATCCGAAGGACCCAACCCTGGGCAACATGAGTGGCCTCAAGCAGCTCTGCCAGCCCGAGACAGAAGGAAAGAAATGACATTTTCTTTTTAAAATTTTTTGCTCCCTTGGCTCGATTTTAATTGTTTAAATTTAAAGGCCAACAGTACTTTAGTGTGGGTTCCTTCTGTCCAGCTGACACCTGTGGCAACTTCTCCATCTGATCACAAGGGTTATTTTGAGTGGGAAAGGCACCGGGGAAAGCTGTGCTCATGCCAGGGAAGATGTTGTCAAGATGATGCCCACCTATGGTCCTGCCTCAAGACTTTGCAACTCCAAATAATTCACACCACACACCTTTCATTTCCTTTCCCCTCAGCATCCCAGCTCGGAAGATTTTATCAATAATTCCACATCTCAAAGCAAAACAAAGGGACCAAGGAAGGGCCCGCTGGCATCAGCACCCAGGGCAGAGCCCTCCTGCCCCGGGGGAATCGGCTGCAATAAATTGGTGTAATAAGCAGCACCTCTTTGTAGAGGAGCAGAGCCTGGGTTCTTGGGGTTTCTTCCTCTTCGCTCGGCATGAAGGAGTTTCCCAGCGAGGCTCCAGGTTCCCCCCGGCAGAATCCACCCCGCGTCTTGCGGAGAGCCCCCGCCCTATGTCATGGGCAAAGTATGCGGCGCCCCAAAAACCGGAGCGGACCTCACCCGTGGGATCGGGACCCGCGGGTGCAGCCCTGGGGCAGGGACCGGGGGGAGCCACCCAGGAGCATCCCAGCATCCCAGAGCCCCAGCATCCCAGCGCCTCGCTCCCCAGCGAGCTGCGGGCGCTCTGGCAGCGCCCCGAGCCCTGGCTCGGCCCGCGCTGGTGGTGCCCCAACTCACAGCGCTGGGCTGACACGCTCACACACACACACACACACACACACACACATACACACATGCGGGCAAAATGATTTCCATGCCTCCGCGGCTCCCATCGGATGTGGGTGCTCCCGGCGCCAGGAATGCGAGCGATGGGATTCGCGGAACACCGCGCCGGGATCCTTCTGGAGGCGCCTGACCCCGGAGCATCGCGGCTCCGGCGCGCCTTCCACACGCTTCTGATCAAACTGATTTCTCCCAAAGTAGACATCCCTGAAATCACAAAAGATAGGTGTTTTGGCTTTTTTTTTTTTTTTTTTTTTTTTTTTTTTTGCCGTCCCACTAACAAAAAAAGGCGGAAAGAATAAAGCGTGGCAAAACTCCCCCGGTGCCTCCCCATGACACAGATTTACATCTGAGTCAGATCTCTGCAGCTCCCTGCATATGGTCCGCAGGAGATGCAGTTCCTCTCTAGTGACTCACTCAACAGCAAGAGAGAGGAACCGTTTCTAGACGGAGCAAACATCTCGAATTTTGCCATCTGGGGCTCGGCGGGATGAGGGCACAGCCCGGGCCGGTCCAGCCCGACCCAGCTCTCCCGGGATGAGTCAGGAGCGGCTCCGCCGGATCCTCTCCCACTTCTTTTCGAGTTCCTTAAAATCGCCTTCCTGCCTGATTTTTGCTGTGGTCAAAACTGATGTGTAAGGTTACAAAAATTGAAAGAGATAAGAAGAATGGGTTTATCTCTTTCTTTGCAGGTTGTTTACTTGGTTCATTCGATATCACTTTGTGGAGAGGGTGTTTGGTTTCACTGTTTCCACTGTGCGGGTCACTCGGGGAGTTTCCTTTTGTTCTTCGTCTGGGTTTTTTTGTTTTGTTTTGTTTTTTATACTGATATAAAGAGAGTGAGAGGGAAAAGCCTTTTAAATCTGGTGGTTAAAGCCACAAAAACTGGCAGGTGGACTCACATGTCAAGTCACAGAAACCAAATCCAATCAGCTCATTAATAAAAGAAGAATTTATTGTGGAATTTATTAAATTTCTAGTGGACATTATGCTAGATGAGCTCACGGTCAGATCCGTGGTGTCAGGTTTGCATGACATTTAGACTGCATTTTTTTTTTTTTTGGGGGGAGGGATGTAGTTTTGAAATTTTTAAGTCACTTTAAATACATACAATTCAGCTGTCCTTATAAAAGATAAATAATCTTGGTAGGGAAAGTTGCTGAAATCACATAATCTAGAATTTTTCACAAAAGTGGTTATAAGAAACCCCACAGAAACTTGTCTCTTGATTTTGTGGGCTGTGCTGGTCCTTTTGCACTTTTTCCCTTTATACACTCAAGAATTCCAAATTCAGAACCTGGAAATAATCCTCTGTAATTGAGCAAACAGACTGAAAAAAAGTCTCAGGAATCCCAGAATTAATTCACGTAGCTATCTTTAACCTCTCTTCTTTTTATTTAAAAGAGTAATATGAGATCCAAAGCCATTTAATTAATTGGAAATTGTTACACTTAAGCGTGTATAAAGGAGGGATCAAAAGGGATGCTACAGCCATTAAATAATCAAATAGCAATACCATTAAGTAAGTGATTAGTATGTGCAATAAATGGCCAGACTGTGCTAATGAGATCTCCCATATATCCTAAACTGGGTCTGATCCTTTGCACAGGAAAGATCACCTCGTGTGTTGATTTTCTGTTGAGGAATGAGAGCATTTCCTTTCCTTTGCCAGGATATCTTCTTCACATCTTCTATCCAGCACAACATCTATCCAGCCTCAAGTCCCAGCATTTGTATTCTCAGCAGTCCTTTGTCTAGGAAAGACTTCCAGAAAGTTCCTGGGAATTCTGACTGAGAAGAAAATCTGGATCCTTCTTTCCTGAGAGCATCCAGGCATGAAGCACTACCACACTTCCTGATGGAATAAATGGTGGGCAGGTGATTTCTGTGGTCAAGTCCCCAGCCAGCGCCTGGTACTGGAGAAACAGAACATCCTCACCCCCCTGATGGCTCTTCCATAGCCAAATGTAGGAAAACCCACAGGAATAACAGATGCTGACATAAGCAGGTGTGATAGATTAGCTGAATAAAGGAACATAAAAAAAAAAAGAGATGAAAAGCACAAGCTGATTTTGACCATAAGGTCTGTGGAAGAATTCATGGCAGTGTTAAGGGGAGGATGCTTCAAACTGTACCGAGATGGGAAGGTCCTGAAACCTCCCCAGACTTGGTTCTGTGTACTTGTACCCCCCTGAGCTGCAGCAGCACCTTGGTGTGCCTGGCTCCTGTACAGGTAAGTGCACCTGCAGAGCCCCAGGACCAGGAAAATAAAGTTTAGAGAGTACGGGCAAGGACAGGGGAAGTGTCTTGGCTGAAGCTCCCAAACAGGTCAAAAATGAGCTTAGCAGCAAACCCTAGGACTTGGAAATCCTCCTCTGGAGATGGACCACGCTGCTTTCACATAAGCAATCCTGCAGACAGAGGATAAATGACAATTTTTCTTATGAAGATCCTGGACCCCATGATAATGCAGGTGCAGCTGTTGGGATGTTGGGCAAAACCACTTCTTTTCTGCTCCCCAGTAAAAAAGCCCTCAGGAAAAGAGATTTGAAAGCAACCCAGCTCCTCTTACAAGCGATTTCCTGATCTTGCCTGCTTACAGTCTGCCACCCTGGTTCTGGAAAAGTTAATCCCGGCTATGCACATTCCTGGGAGTGGATCCCACCAGACAATGTAACACACTAATTAGTACCAAGGCAACTGTTTACAAGTCTGTTCCAAATGCCTCCCTTGCGTGTGCACCCTCCTACTACACCAGCAATATTTAGTAGAAGCGTCCTAGGTATAACTCTCCTGGGGCTTATTCACATGTCAGTCAGCTCAGCACAAGTACACTGTGAAAACAGATGAAAACAAAAGAGGCTGAGTTTCTGCCTTCCTTGGGAAGCAGCAGCTTTGTCAGGAGAAGGTTTTGGATGCATCAGTGAACATTTTCTAGCAGAGGTTGTCAAAAATAAAACAGGAGCCCATCATGGGAAGGGCTGCCCTGAAGCCTGAATTCGTTGCCCAGGCTGTATTCCCCAGTGAATATTCACTGGTGGGACAGAGGTTTTTGCATCCTAGTGCCACCTACCTCAGCTGTTTGGTTGTAACACCACATAAAGGAGGGTGAGAAAGCACAGCCACCCTCACTAATGTTTCCTCTATAGCCACGATGCATCGGCTTTTCTTGCTCTTGGAAGTGGGTTGTGCTGAGCTGGGGCTGAAATGAAGCAGGGGATGGGATGTCTGAGCTGCTTGAGGGACACTGGGACTGCTCCTGTCACTGCGCATCCTGGCAAGGAGGAGTCAGTGAGCAACGGGGAGACAGGAAAATGCTGCTCTGGGAGGCTCAGGGTGTGATGGATGAAGCTCTGCTGTGGCTGCCTGCAATACTCTCCTTTTCATCCACCTCACACCATATGCTTTTGGCAAAATAGCTGTAATATAAAGGAATCACTTCACTTCCATTGAAATGCAGCTGTGTTAGACTACTCAGCTGTAATCAATGGAAGAAAAATACCCTTTTAAGCTGTAAGGGGAATTTACAGAGGCATAATGAAATTATTCAGTGTGAATTCAGCTGGGCTGCAAGTATGGGCAAAACCTTCCCCTTCCAAATCAGGAAGCAAAACTTTATCCAGAAGTTACTTTGGTTTTCTGTGATCACCAGAAGGAAAATGACACTAAAAGGTCACAGATATTTCCGAGCTGATATGACTGGGTCTGACTCAGACCAGTGGAAATTACAGGATATTGTCTTGGAGGGCTCTTGTGAGTTAATATAAAGTTTCCTGGAATGATTTACAAACCTGAATTGCACAAAGGGATACAATGAAGGGAAATGGGGAAACTCAGGTTACACAAAGCGCTGCAGAACATTTGTGAAAGTCATTTTCTAACAGTCATGAGTAAAGAGTGGATATCTATGAGTTTCTGGCATTTTGAACACTACTAAGTACTTATTTACCTTAATATGTAACATTTCATTACTAAAATAAGAAGTTTTGCCTCTCAAGTTTGGTTGTTTTGTTTTATTTTTTAAAGGAGCTTAAGTGTGTTTCCTCCTGAACCAGCTTGTACTTCATAGTCAGGCTGGTGCATTCTTTTAGAGAAGAGAGTTGGATTAGAACTGCAGGCTCGCCTTGAAAATAAGTTGACCTTCAACACTTGTTTGGGTAAGATATGGAATAGCTGAGGAGGTAATGGAGGGCTGGAAGAAAAGCCTGGTTGGTAGAATCTTCAAGGAACAGCCGAATAATGATCCTAACATCTGGCTTGCCACTCGAATGCAAAGAGCACACCCATAAAACCTGCCATTAAGTTTTTACAATGGAATATCCAGGAAGATCATCAGACAGGTGACTTCAATGGAGCTGTGATGGGTTGTGCCAGCTGGGGAGCTCCTCTCACCCGCAGCACAGGGAGGGGTTTGTGAAGAGAATGTGCAGGTGTCGAGGGTGTGCAGCAATCCCAGCCGGAGGAACAAGCAGTGGGAAATGAGTTTACCTGTGTGGATATGGGAAAGGAAAGAAGCAGGGGGTGCTTCTCTCTAGGACCAAAATATGAGGAGTATAGAGGACACCTAAAGTGACACTTTTTGTTTCAAAGTGAATGTGAATAGCAGGTGAGAGCCCAGAGGTTGACAATGATGGGGGAGGATGCCACTGGTGGTAACGTAAAGCTGCACCTTTCCCCCAGCACATCTGCAATTATTTTGTTTTCCTTCCCACGTGAGGCCCCTGAGCTCAGCTCAGGGTCTGGCCCCTGAAAACTGCTGTTAGGCTGCTACCAGTGAGGTTTCACTGGGAGGAACTGGGCTCATGGAGTTTCCTGTGGCTGAACCCGCCTCAAAGGCTCCTGCTACCTCCTGTGGATTTGGGAAGGTGTATCCCAGCTGTTCACTCAATCTCTACAGAAGACTTGTGTGTGTTTTCTTCTCCTTTTCTAATCACTCAAATTCAAATAACAGTCAGATAATAGCTGTAAAATATTAACCTGTCACACAACATGTTCGGTGGCAGTCAGTCCTGGTATGAAGGGAATTTCTTCAGTGCTACACACTGGTGAGAAATGCCAAGCTTACAATTAGGAGGAAAAACAGACTGAAAGAATGGAGTAACACAGATAGATATTCCCCTTTTTATTTAGAAGTAGGCAGCTAGCATTGCACTATTCAGGATTCTGGCATTACTATAGAAAAGCCCTAATTAATATGCATGAAAGTTTTTTCATGGGTTTGTGGTGACAAATTTATATAAGTTTATCTAGAAGTTTTCTAAAACTAATAGCATTTGTCATATGAATATTATACAATTAATGTCTAGCTGAAATACCAGCAGTCTACTATTAATTTTAACATAAGAATGGAAATGTTAACATTATCTGAATTCCAATTAGTGTGGGAAGGAGCAAAATACCACTAATGGGGAAAAAACCTGGTCTCTACTATTCCCTTCTGTCCTGTGCTCACTGCTCAGGTGCTGGGACAAGTCTGCTGCTGGGGAGTTGTTTCAAGACACTGGCAATTCAAAATGAAAAATATTTTCTGAGCAAGATGCTCTCAATTTGAAAATGTGATGACATTTGGTGTATCACAGACTTAATTTGTATTAGCTCTGCATATGTGACAGTTTATTACCAGTACCCAAATTTTCCAAAGTGGCAATGCATTGTACAAACACTGTTCCTGTCATTTTTCCACTGCTGTTCACACACCTCGTACTGATGGCAAATAAGGGATGCATTGCAGTCACTGTGCTGCTTCTTGCTCAGTCATCCTTCCAAAAAAAAATCAGGGAAAAAGAGTAATTTAACCCCCACTTTTCCTAAGTGCAGGAGCATCCCCATAAAACCACACAGGCAATGCAAGCTGAGCTTGGTCCTACCCACCAATAGTGACCTCAGAAACCTTCTCCAGCTGTTTTTTTTTGAGGGGATTGTTTAGTTTTGGGTGCTTCTGGATGGTTTAGGGTTTTTTTGTTTTGTTTTGTTTTGTTTTTGTGAATTCCTCTATAGGAATGGAATGTCAGGAAAATATTTCAGGCACACTAGCCTGTGATCAGCTGCTAAGGCTTGTGTAGTGCCAGGAGGCTGCTCTAGGCATGATGCTCCTGTGACTCCTATAGAGAGGCAGAGGAAAGTAAAGCCCAAAGGCAAGGCAGTTTTTAACCTTAATTTCCAGCTATTTTCAGAGAGCAGATGGGAAGATAGAGACAAGTTCTATTCTCTGGACCCTCGCAAGAATCCGGAGGCTGCAGAAGTGCCAAATGCCAGAGCTGAGAAGAGCATCATCCATGTTAAGTTGAGTGGGGAGAGGGTTGTAATACAGCTCAAATCTTGATTGTTCCCTGCAGGAGCATAGAGAAGCTGATTTTGAGGAGTGGTCTCATTGGGGCAGGAGGGAAATAAGTTCTCAAAATGTTGATTTGATCTGGGGTGCTGGGTACACACTGTGGGAAGTGCCACTATGGAGGTGGCCTTGAGTCCTGACTTGGGGTTAAAGTGTGGAGGAGAGCTTGTTCTTAGAGAAAAAACCTGGATGGGAGCCACGAGCAAAGAAAACTTATTCTCCCTTTGAAAATGTCTCTGCTGCTGCAATGTAGGTCATCCCTAGCAGCAAAAAAGCCAAATTCCCATCTTTGGCTACACCTGCACCACTGCAGAAAGCTCCCCCTCAGCCACAGTGACAGCACTGCAATCCTGAGCAGCACTGCCCAGCTCCCACGGGAGAGGATGTCTCTGATCCTGGGCACTGGGAGTGCTGGAACCAGCCCTGCTGTGCCAGGATTCAGGAGCAGCAGCACTGCTCGTTATCTGATATTAACAGTGTGCTCTGAAGAGCCCAGTGCTGCAGTTGGGCTCTAAAGTTACACAGCACCATAAGCTCCTAAACACATAAAAACCTCGTATTACCCTCTAAGACACTGATTGTCTTCAGTTTACTGTGCCTGCTCCACATTGCTGGGCTTTACAAGGGACAATATTACAGCACATGGGTAAAACTCCTGTATCATCACCACAGCCAGAGTGGCTCGTGCTGTGCTCCATGAGGACATGTGGAGAAACCAGGAGGTTTCAGTGTTTCAATGCCAGAATTGATACCTGGGATCCAGGAGGAAAAAAAGTGACTGTATAGACCTGTTCTTGTTCTTCAGGAGCAATGACACCCCCCACCCCCAAAAGCTGATATTCTTCAAAGCCTCTTCCTGAGGTGTTTCAGACTTGGTAAAATCTGAAGATGTTTCTCACAGTAATTTATAAAATATTTTTCTCTCCATTTCAGGCTCCACACAAATGAGTGAGGAAAATCTTTGGTTTGAGCTGGTGCAGGATGGTGTTTAGGATCATGAGCAGAAGGTTTGAAAGACTCCTTTATGGACCACATCTAGCATTGCCTGTTCCATCTTCTAACTCAGAAAACTCACAGTTTGTTCCCCTGGGCATTTTGTTCATGGTTTTTCTGGCTTTTTCGAAGAAGTTGATGGTTCTTTACTATATTTTATCTGTTAAATGTGTGTTTGAGGTGGCACTGATGAATGATAAATCCTGCCCTCTGGCTCCTTGGAGGAAGGTCCTTTGTAGAAATCCTTTTCCTGCTCCAGGCTCCTTTCTCTTGCTCTCCAAACCTTTGCCTTGATTTCCCCTCAACACACTGGGCAAGGATACAACTTCTATGCACTTGTTCATGGTCCTTGAGACTACAGAGCTAATGTGTTACACCAGAAATCCCATCTGAGGGGTCTACGTATAAAAGACAATAATCTGGATTAAAAGCAATTTAGAAGATCCCACAATTATGCTGCGGTTTTGTTTGATTTGTGAGCAATAGCTGCTACTGTGAGTATTTGGAGTGAAGGAAAAGCCACCAGCTAGAATGAAAAGAAAAGAAGGGAGAAAATACCTCAAATCTCCCTGGCACCCCTACCACGCATATCTCTCTCATGGAACTGCCCTGCTGCCTCCTCAGGAAAACTCCTGCAGTTTTGCTTGTTGGAAAGTGAAAATAACATTTCACAAACGTCCACAGGCAGATTTCTGCCAGCTAGAAGCCTACGAGAGGATTTTTCAAAGGCATGTTTGACAGTGAGTGTGGTGGGACTAAATGTGGGAAGAACATTCTGACAACTCCACTCGAGCAGGTAAGGACATGGCCTCGTCTCGGTGTTTTGTGTCTGGGTTGGGAAGGTGGAGAAAGTAGCCAGGCATCCTCCTATCTCACTCAGCAGTTTATCTCGAATTTACATAAACTAATCTATGCCAAACTCCTGTGAGAACAGCCCTCTCTGATAAGATCCTGCTCCTACGATAATGGACATCCCCCTGAAAAATCTGCTCTCACCAGATTTTGCCGACAAATCGGAATCTCATGCCTTAACCCACACATGATTTTGCCTGGAGATTATAATGCTATTTTAATTTTTCTACACTTGCTGTTGCAAATACTACAAAATGCAAATCCTCTGGTATGAAGATACAGTTATGTAAGACCTCATTCAAAGGGTCTTATTTAAGAATGTACTTAAGCATATGTTCAGTTTCAGTGACACATCCTAAAATGTGAGGGTCTTAAAAATGCCCCTGAGAGTTTTCCCTCCCCTCTCAAGGATTTAAATAAAATGTTATCTGATGCTATTTTCCTTTGTAGGATGACTTAGCAGAAAGAACATTTCTTCAGACAAAATCTCGATCCTTTTCAGGAGAGATTATTTCTGAAATTATTTGCATTAGAAGGTTTTTACAGTGATGTTTTAAAATTGTTGCATAAGAAATACTCTGTCATGAAGGGAAAAAAGAAGACAAAATGAATTCTGCCTTTTAAGACTCAAATAAAAAAAGAAAAGGGATATTTTGGACAGACCATTTTTAAACAAGGGGAAGTGTGAGTTCATGAGAACATGTCAGATATTCACACGGGGGTACAATGGCAAAAGCAGCTCTGCAAGACTGGCAGGTATTTTTTTCCCTACAATCTGTTGAAAAGACAGACTGATTCCTTTCCTAGGGACAGCAGAGGAGTGTATTAAGCTTTGGTTCATTCCCAGCATTCAGTGAAGAGAGTTTTTGGGAAAGATGCCAGATACTGTGGACCAAGTTCAGCTCCAGCCTAAGCAGACAGAATTCCCACTGAAATCAATGGGAGTTGCACCTGCTGACTTTGGAGTTGAATATGGCCCAATATGTGGATACTATGAAGGTTCTGTTTCCAAAGTTTCTTCTGGCTTCTTTTATGGGAATGCAGACCTGGCACCAGGAATGTCAGAAGACCTATAAATTCACTATGGGAACTTCCAGGCAAATGACAACTCTCCCACACAAAACAAATCCAGAAGCTCACACAATGCTTGAAGGAGAAATTGTCAGTGTTCCCCCAGTTAATTTGCATGAATACCAGTTCCAGAAATGCTGTGGGAGAAGAAAATGGGGAGTGTGTGGCTGGGAGAGATACGAGGGGAAATGCTTTGATTGGTTCATCCAAATTATTTGGATAAATATTTAAATTATTCCAAATGTTTGTTAGCTTGCAGGAAAAGTGGTCCTAAGTCTCTAAGGAGAGTGTATTATATTTATATAAGCTATTTGATGGCTGGTCTCAAGAGCTGCTATTCTACATCTTCCCAATTTGGATGGGATTTTAGCTGTGACTGTCTCCAGGGGCAGAATAAAAGTCCAGACAGGCTAGAGGAGTCCATCCAGAAAAAAAAAAAAAAAAAAAAAAAGGTGCAGCCTGAATGTATCCACGTGGCATTGAATACAGAAGAGTTAACAAAGGCATTATGTAAAGGAGCCAGTTTGTTTGGGTTATAATTGGCTGCTAACTGGGATTTAAACAAGTGAGATTCAAAGTCCATTTTTTGAGTAATTGCTGTATAATGGAACCAGTCTCATTGGAAAGCACATGTGTTCTTGGCAAGTGTTTTGTAGGTAGTGGAAGCACAGGAAGAGAAATTTAAAAGCACAACACAAGAAATAATCTTGGAGCCCCTCCATTACAAAACTAGTCCATTTTAATTCTTTTAAAATTCTAAACGAAACCAGCGTTAGATCCACAGCCTGTATTCTGATTTAACCCAATGGTTGAAAGTATTCGAAGTTGGTATTTCTAGTTAATTTTCTTGATGCACAAACCAAGAACCTTCTATATTTGACTAATTTATTTAAATGCAGGAGTTTTCTAAACAAACTATGGAGAAGCACATTTCATTTCATGGGCATTGTCCCCTCTCTGAACACTCACACATGGAAAAAGGGCAAGGGCAGAGGAAGGGGTTAAAAGCAGTGACTGCCCAGGTGCTGATCTGATGGAAACCCATCTTTCAAAGGAATATTGTAACTTCTTGTATTTGGCATGTCCTGGAAAAAACTGTTTTAAGATTTCTTTTCCAAGCTGCTTCTGATTAACAACCTTCTTTCCATGTCCTCCATCTCTAGACCAATATTCCTTCTTCTACCACTAAACCCATATGAGTCATCCCTTTAAAAATCCGTGGTGGTCATACAGGGCACTCACACACACACACAGAGCAAATTAGGGGAAAATTGATGTCAAGACATATTGAGTATGAAGGGCCTTTTAAAACCAACCTTCAGAATGTGCTAATATTTACACATTCTCAAACCACCTGGAAATATGTTCCAACAGCTTTAAAGCATTTGCAATATGATTTAGATGTATATGCAGCCATTCAAGGTTGCCCATTAATTTACCCTAAAATCCAATTTGATCCAATCCATAATTTGATGCCTTTGAAAAAATACCTGCCCAGCCCTGGATTTTATAGGAAGTCAAAAATCTTATTTCAGCCAAGAAGGAGTCAGGGTTTGGTTTTTTTTTTTCAACAATAAACAATTTTCAGAAACTTTTTTTTCTTTTTATGCTGGAGATACAATTTGTTTGTTTTAAGGCTGTGCTTTTCCATAATATTTTTGAATAAACTTTTTCTTTCTTCTTGTAAATGTGAGATAGTTTGGGGTTCCTTAGGTTTGAAGGAGTTTTGATGATAGCATGTAATTGAACTGATGGAAATGGGGATAAATAAAAACATATATTTTTGAATATATTGTGTTCATATAGTGTTTAGGTCCTTTTATGCTGCATAGAACTCTATAAAATATTTGATATAAATGAATACATACAGTCTATAATTCCAGCATTTAATCCTATTTAATCCCCTATTTACTTTATTTTGGGTTCCATTTATATGTTCTGCCAAACCAGAACAAATAATCCTAACTTTTATATATTCAGCTCCATCTTGAGTCAACTGCAAATGCAGAGACAAACAAGAAGTTTATTTTGAAATCTGTCATAAATAAATGATTGTATACATGAAGTAAAAAAAAAAAACCCAACAAACAATCTCTCCCCAAAATAGAAGCATGTAGGGCCCTTTTAATTCTCCTGCAGGTAAAAGGGGTGAGCTTAAAGTCACTGGAGTCAATCTGCACCTGTTTCTCTCTTCACAGCAGCAATAATTATTCTCCTTATGAACGAACTGTGACATTTAATTGCCTATAAACACATTTTAAGATCTAGTGACGATGTTACTAATCAATTGGGAAATGCAGCAAGTGCCTTCCAAGTATTGAAATAATTACAGCACGTCCCTCTTGCTGCTGTGGGTCAGCATCACATCATCCCTGGGCCTGGTTCACAGAATCCTGGAATGGTTTGGGTTGGAAAGGACTTTAAACATCACCTCTTTCCAACCCCTTTGCCATGGGCTGCGACACCTTCCACTATCCCAGGTTGCTTCATGTTCCATAGGATTTATGTTTGTCCATATTTAAGTTGTGAAAACCCAAAGTGGCCAATGCAAATATCACATAATACATTAGGAACAGATCCCTTCTGCACAGGACATGGGTTAAATACCAGATCTCTCTCCTTGCTAGCTTGCTTGAATTCTTGCTGGTGATGTTAAGTTCAAATACGCGTAGCTTTGAAAGAGTTAATAGTACAAGATCAATAGCTGTTATAAGCACGTTGCAGACACCAGGAGTTTGTGCTATAAAATGTAATAAGCACATCAACAGATGGCCTGGTGGATGCTCATAAGCCACAGTTACAAGCACGCGATTGACCTGTTGGACTCTGCAGCAATCTCCACAACCGACTGGCCCCGTCTCCAACACCTCCCAGCCACTCATTAACTCTTTGTAAACTATTCACACACACACCATTAACATGCAGCCTGATCACCTCGCCACTGCCTGACACGGGAGCAGGATGGAGCCCTAATTACTTGCAACAGTTTATTAATTCAATCCATTAACGGGAGGCAGGTTCTGACAGCCGGAGCAGGGAAACAACAGGCGCTGGAAGCCGCTGTTCCCCTGCACCTCTGGCTCACTCTGCTCACCTTCGAGGTGCCTTTTGCCACTGGTTTCTCATACCCAGCAGCACGAGAGGGGACACAGACAGGGGGTTTGGTAGGGTAGGGGTTCAGCTGCTGCTGAGCTGCGCCATGAAGGCTCAGCGTGGTTGCAGAGTGCATCGACAGCCCTTTAAAACCCTGTCAAAAAGGCACAAACATCAGCATAATTTATCGGTGGCTATTTTAGGCAGGTGCATGGGAACTCTAAATATATGGCATTCACCGCTTGCTGCAGTTGCTATGGATATGATATCTCAGGCCTGTAACTAGGGTTATAAATGCTGTTGTGTGCTTATTATTGTTGTTATTAAAACATGAATTTTATAGTTATTCCTGCTCAGCTGCTGTCCTTAAATCATCCATGTAACCGCATATTCTTTGTTTGAAGGAGGGATGTGTATGGGAAAGAAGTAATAAACAATACCCTTTCTTCCTTCTGCTTTTTCTTTGCTCCAGAAGGGAACAATCTTCAGCTCCTGTTTGCAGTAGTATTAGGGCCAGGAGAAATAGAAATCATTCAGAGCCAAAGAAATGTCCTTCATTTGGGTCTGTCTGATTAGCACTCTCATAGTTAAATCTTGCACACATCAAATGTGTCCAATTCTTGGGGTTTTTTTTCCTTCTCTTTGTCCTAAAAGGCTGTTCCCCTGCAGCTGCAGGATTCTGCACATCCCTCTCAACGTTACAGTGAGATGGTCACTTCTACCCAAATCCTGCAGATCTGGGAAAGAGAAGATGGTCAGAGGCCAGAGAGGCTCTACAGACAGAGGAGTTAATGTCAACCTGCCCACCCAGTGTCCATCAGAGGTGTGCTGTGCTCCTGTCCCCTTGCCAGGAGGAAACTGAGCATCATCCTGCAGTCAGGAGCCTGTGAAGGTCATTGGTACAGGGTGTGATTCAATGCAGAGCAAAAATTGGTGAAAAGTGAAAAATGTGGTAAAAAGGGACAACCCACATTTTGCCTGGTTGGTTACAAGTCTATAAAATGCAGTTCATAAGGGAAGATTTGGGGGGGAAAAAAGAGTGAATTCCAAGGATTTCTGTTTGTCTTTCAGGTGTGCAAAACCCACTCACCCAGGCTGTGTAAAAGATGTATCACTCACCCAGGCACAATTCCCAGCTGGAACTCTTACCTACCCACACCTCCCCACAATGAGAAGGTTCAGCCTGAAGCAGATGCTGAACAAGGCAAGCTGGAAGCACCAGCAGCCCCTGGAGCAGAGGAGGTGGCTGCAGTGGGTGCTCTCAGCTGCTGGACCATGGCAAAGGCCACACCAGGAGCTGCAGAGACCTTGCAAAAAGCAGCCCCTGGAGCAGACACAGGCAGTGTTCTGTGATGGCTGACCTTCGTCCCAGGAAGTTGACACGGCTGGAGAAGGCAGGGGAATAAATTTCAGCAGCTCCCTTCTGCGGGTAATACAAAATGTTCAGATGCATAAAGGTTGTGACAAGCGAGCGTCTGGTAAAGAGGTCAGGCTGCCCTGAACGTGCTGCAGAAGCCAAAATAAAGTCTAGTCAAGCCTATACGGAGTCCGAGCACCGAGGCAGGGGAATGAGAGAGGCCTCTTCCTCCCCAGTGGTGGCCCCAGAAAGCAGTGGTGAGGCTGCTGTTAAAACTGAAGTATGGCTGAGAGTGAGGATATTTGCCTTGGGTTTTCAGAGACCGAGGTCAGTGGCTGTTTTAACTGTGTTGTTTCATCCCCACTGCCACACTTCCTGAGTTTTCCACTTAAGTGGCATTTTAAACAGGACACAGGTATGCTGGTGGTGTTCACCATCACACTCTAGAGGGTAAAATGTGTGCGTGTAACCAGGTGTTTCTTTCTGTCCATCTGTCTCAGGGACCACAAACCAGCAGTGGACAAAGGGGGAGCACACTTACCCTATTTGCCAAAGTAATAAAAGAAAGGCTATTTGACAAAAATAAAAGTTCTTTATGACAGCAGAAGGATGAACAATACCCTTTACACAACAATATGTTAATTGGTAAATAAGACATTACAATTTATGCTGCATCAATGCCATGACACGCACAGAAAGAACACTTGTTCTGCTCAGAACCGGCACCTGTAGCAACCACAGCTGTACCCAGCAACAGTAAAAATTTATGGGACATGAAGATCTCTCTGATTCAATTTGAGGACATGAGAGCCTGTGTGTGGTTGATAAAATCTACAGTGGACACACACGTGGCAGTCCAGGATGGTTTCATGTGTAAATGCCTGATTTTCCTGCAGGAAATCTCAGGAGGGTTGTGCTACCACCCAAATGAGCATAGACCAATGCTTTGAGTTATTCTTGAATTATTGACAGAGTCCTGCAGAGGTGTGCATGTGTGGCAATTCTGCCCCTGTTGTACTTAGTGATGATCTTCCCTTCAATTTCTGTGACACAGAATTGAAACTTTCCATCTTTCCTAAGGGATATGAGAGCCAATGAGTAACTCAGACAACTAGACCATTCTCACAGGGCAAACAGTACAAGAATGGATGGAGAATCTACTAGAAGAAAACCATAGACAGTACAAGGAAATCATGGAATAGTGTCACTGAAGGATATTGTAATACAAGCTGCTCAAGAAGAATTTAGGTTTAAATGTAAAAACTTAGTTTTGACATTTACATTAATAATGTGACATTTGCAAATTTCTTAATGTACTCTTTTTTAAAAAAAAAACAAAACCACCCTAGACTATAGCTAATGCTCGCAGATGTCTGCTTTCTTATACTTCAGCATCATTTTGCTATCTCCCCATGCCAAAGTATTGCAACAAATCTGTGATTACTCGGGACAGCTACTACGAGCTCTGGCGAAACAGTGGGAACACGGCCCACATCTTCCGATTCCGAAAAGCCCAAACCTTTTCTGTTTCAACTCATCCCATGTCCCCACCGTGTAGGGCCCGGGGGGCGTCCAATGTCAGTGGGGGATTCGAGCCAACAGCTGAGAAATAAAGTGACAGTGCTGGAGCATTGGATGGGGACGGTGAGTGCGCAAGGGGAGGGTGGTGAGTGTGGATGGGGTCATGTTCCACCCACTGGGCCAAGCCTTGGCATCCCTGTCCCTCACTCCTGACCCACATCCCTGGGAGTGGTGCTCCAGGGTCGGCCCTTGGCCCTGTTCTCAGTGTGAAACTGAGGAGCAGTTTCCATTAAATGCTGTGAATACATAAACACGCCATATAAAAATCACACCTATGGGTTTCTCCTTCCTCCTAACCCCATCCCTGCCTTATTTACATGTTTTATTTAATTAATTTATTTATTTGTCAGTAACACAGCAGCGTTTCCACTGGCGGGGCTCGCTTGTGGGCTCTCCCGCCGGCCCGCAGGATGCTCGCTGCACATCCATCAGGTCTCTTCTCCCGCTTCCCCGTTAGGGAAGGCCGGGGCATGGGCAGGAGCGGCGGCGGCCCCGCCGCATCCCGGG
>JAHLSL010013062.1:172193-192185 GCA_025920805.1 Petroica traversi
AAAAAAAAAAAAAATCACTGTCCCGCTGGAATGTAGCCTCAAGGCCTCCAGGCCTTTTTCTAAGAGATAAGATGTGACTCCTGCAGACAAACGGCACGTGTGGTTTTTTTTTTCTCCGCTTTCACTCTCTCTGTCTCTCTGGGACTAACTTAAAGCTGTAGAGCCTAATATCTAGCATAAGCAGGAGGACGATTGGGGATACAAATAGGTCATATGGCCAACCCAGGACAGTATGATTCAGTGAAAATGGGCTGAAAGGAGATGGAACCTGAAATGCTTCCAACTCTTTTTTTCCCATCTTGACTCTCCTTGAAGTATGTGAATTAATGTGAGAAAGCGTCTGTAGCTCCCACCAGGTCAAATGGAGGTTGAGATAAAAATACTAGTCTCTGTGTGTATTGTAATATTGATTGTCGTGTGGTAAATAATTCCTTGGCAGCAGGATTGCCAAGTCTGTTTTACACTTCATTTGTAAGTTCTGGTGCAGTCTTGCTTTTGGCTCTGTGCTCAGACCTGCTTTTTGTTCTTTGATGGATATCTGCTTCATTACTTCCTTTTGACCAGCCTTTCCTTTCTGATAAACCATCATCCTTTGGATTTAGGTTTATCTGCCTGGAGCTTACTGGATCTGTTAGTCACAGCCACTCTCTTTTTGCTGAGACATTTTAATAAATTAACGGTCTCCATGAAGACCCATTCCCGTTTCTCACCTCTCCTGGCCGTGGGTGTGCACCAATGCACCCCAAAACAAAGATTGCTTCCTGGTCTCGTTCTTTGAATTTCTTTGTTTTTATCTGTTCCATTGTACATGTCTTTATGCAGTGTTACCCAGCACACTCATTCCTGTCACTTGGGGACCTCCTCCTTTGGGCACTCATGTTTTCCACGGAAAGGAAGTTTCCTGTTAAAGGCAGTGTGGCTCTTTCACAGATCTGGGGGCAGTTCGCATGTTCAGGACTTTGTCCGTGTCCTAAATTGCTGGTAACTGTGGAGGCAATAAGGAGGCCGAGTCCTGGTTTCTCGACTCTGAAGCTGAATGAAGCTGGCACGTGGTAAAGCAAAGCACTGTCGGCTCAGATGTATTTTCTTAACATGGAACCAACAAGCCTTGCACAAATACCGTGGTTTTCTTTCACAACAGCGCCGCGAGCCCGGCAGAGCTGTCAGACAGGTGAGGCGAGGCCGAGGGCTGTCCGTCACCTCTGCTCCTGCACCACTTCACCTTCGAGCTGGCAGCTGGAAAGGAGGGTGTTCTTGTCCAAGTCCTTTTTACCTGTGCTTTCCCCCCTTCTGTTACTTTGTTTTCCTTTCTCTGGCTTGGTTTGAAGCGCTGTGTTTGGACGTGGCTGTGGCACCGTTGCCCGGCACGGTTGTGCCGCTGAACACCCGCCCTGGCAGCACAGCTTGTGTTGGCAGGAGCTGTTTGGCTGATGGGACTTTATGTTGTTTGGGCAGGCAAATCATAACTACGGGCAGAAAAATGCCTTTTTTTTGGGGTGGCTGTAGTGGCACAGTGGAGATTAGATCCTTCTTCTACCTCATGGATTGGCAGCTGTTTTTGCTGTTGATGGTGGGGAAGGATGTGGGGTGCTATAATTAGCTGTGGGATTTCAGGGCTTGGTGAAATCTTCCTTGTGTCCAAAGAAAACAGTCTCACCAAAACTTTTTTGAATGTAGTCTGGGTCCAGAGAGAGGTTTGCTTTGGTGCAATTGTGTAGCCTAATTCTAAAGTCTTGCGAGCAGCTTCTGCTCGTGCACCAGTTTCCTTCTCATCAGGAGATGTTCAGAATTATTTTTTTGGGTGGCCCCTCTGTTTGAGATATGGCAACTACTGAGCATAAGCTAATATTTTTTTGTCTGTCTTGCAGAATGTAAAGTGTATGTATTGTTATCATGATAAAAGGGTTTCTGAATGCAATGAAACAAAAGAATATGTCATTTAGGTTTATATATTTAGGAGTGTATTACAGGGTTCATGTGGTTTCTCTTGCTTCCCTTTGTCTAGTTCCTCCTTTTATTTGTTACAGTGGATAAAGTTCACGGTTTAATTTTTAATCCAAGTTCTCTAAGGAAAGGTTTCTTATAATAGGTTAATTATAAATGTATTTTCTATAATAATTTAAATATTAAGTAGTGCACATTTGTTAACACTTTGCTGAAGAAACACCTGCTCAGCAGGCTGAGGTTCCAGGTGTTCCGGTGCTAAAAAACCTTCTGACAGCAGTTGCCCACTCCACAGGTCCTTCAGGAAGGATATTTTAATTTTAATTCCATCAGCCAGGTCATGGCAGTTAAGTTTTATTGCAGGTAAGAAAATTTGAGTCAAAAAACTTCTGGTGTCTTGTGTCCCCCCTGCCCAAGATGAAAATTGATTTTTGAAAGCATAACATCTTTTAAGATAGTGATCTTTCAAAACATTGTGCTTTTCAAGAATCAGTTCAGGTTAAACCTAGAAAAGCATGTTTAGATCCACTTTTTCCTGGTGAATACAACAAGCTAATTTTAAAGATGACTTTAGAGTTGTGTGCCTGAGTTAAAATCTTGTTTTGTGTAAATCCCTCTATAGATATCCACTATAAAAACAAAGCAAAACTTTCACTTGGTTGTTTCTTTCTCCTTGATGTTTTCCATCTTTTCTGACTCAAATTTCTTTTAACTTCCTGCATTATCTTCTTTGTGACCAGAGCAAATAGTGAAATAGTACCAGGGAGCTGGCTACAGTCAGGGTAAATGTTTGTTCTTCATCTATGCCTTTAGGTAGGAGCAGGGTGTTGTGTATACAAGGTAAAGGATAAAAACAGTGATGAAGACTGAGCTTTCCATCTTGGTCTTGCCTTGATTTACCTTCTGGAATAAAAATGTGCTGCTGCAGATCCCAGTGAGGGGAGGTTCCTGAAGCTGGGTGTGTCTAGAGCAGCATCCAGCTTTGATATTGCTGCTTGGTTTGCCCGAGTCTCATCTCCTGTAACTTCCTGCATCCTTTTCCCCCCACAGTCTTGCAACACCCTTCTTGCAACACTCTTCCCCCCAGTTTTGGCCGAGAAGGGGGGTGGAGTAGCTAATCCCTGATGAGGAGCTGCTGAATGAAAGGTGCCATGGATTTATTTGTCTCACCCACTTAGACCCACTGCTTTCTCAAGGGGGGATTTGTTAGAAATCCATGGGGGCAACCTGTTGCACCCTGGGCTCTGCAGAAGCACCTACCAGAGGGTGAATAGTAATTCTCCTGCTTGCTCTGCCATTCCAGTGCTCTTCTGATAAAAGTGGATACTGTGACAGGAATTGCAGTTGCCAAGCAATAGAACTCAGCAGAGCCTGGCTGGTTAAATACCAGAACTGCTCTGCTCACCAGAATTGCAGCATCGTGCATCACCCTCAGCTCTTCTAGGCAGTGTCTAAAAATTGTGTATGACGTTGGAAATCCAGTGTTTCGAGTAGAATGTGAATGTAAAATAGACAATAAGGGCTGAAATGTCACCTTGAATGTAAGTGTGGAAAGTGTCTGGAAGTAAACCGCTGTTGGCCCTTCTCTTTTTAACAAGTTACATATATTTTGGTTTTTATTTTATTTTTTATTTTTGCTCTTTTAGAGTAAGGTTCAATTAATTGCTGTTCAGAACATCTGGGTAGATACGTTGAAAATCCTATGCTCAAGCTTTCCTTGTATTTTCAGAGAAATTAAACTTCTGGAGTTCCGGTGGTTGACTGTGTCTGAAGAGCTCTGGTTTCCCATGCTCAACCCTGTTTATGTGGTAGCTTCTCATCTGTGTGCATTAAGGGTGCTTTGTCTAAGGAGAGGCTCACTTTGAGTGGTATGACAGAGGTGTTTGGTTCTCTTTTTCCGTGGTTATTGTGCTGTGATGCCTCTGAGACAATAAATACCGTGTGAACGCTGCCCTTGTGCTATAAAGGACACTTCCCTTGGCTGGGCTGTGTTTGTGATACTAAAAGCGAGTTAGAAGCATCCAATTCACCAGAAAAGTGAGTTCATGTTAGAACTCCTCCTGGTATAGCTACTTTGGTATATATTTGCCTTAAACTATATTCTGGTGCAAGTGTTTTTGGTTGATAAGGCCTGAACTACTCGTTACCTGGTCTCTGACACCAGCCCATGTTTTACCTTGTGTTTGGAGAGGAAGGTTCTTTCTTCAATCTAGTTAGCTCATGGCTGGAAAGCCCCACAGCACCTGCAGATATGTAATTTAATAGCTTTAAAGCCCTTTTTGGGGATTGCAAGTTGGTCATATTTTAACTGCCTTGAGAAAGCAGGTTACAGTACGACCTATGTGATTTTTAAGCTGTGTAGCTGCCATGTGAAGGGAGGGATGGGAGGGCTCCCTGTTCTGTTAAATGAAGTTTGATAGTGTTAACCTTTTCTTCTGTTTGGTTAGATCGTTTTGTTGTTTTTTTTTTTTTAGCACTATGTTAAATTACTATTTTGGTAGAAATATGGGACTAATGGAAGTCTGAGTTCAGTTTGTTAAAACAGAAACATTGCTGTGGAAGGCCAGAGAATGTGGGATTTCTGTGTTGGATTGCTTAAGAGCTGGTTAGCACAGCATAGTAGGACCCTGTGTTGCATATTGTTAAGAGTAATTGCATCAGACTTGTAATTTTTCTGTGGATCTATGTCTCACTATTAAATCCTTTGCTGACCATTATGGATGCAATTGTGTGTTATGATACTGTTTTGTCAGTTTGCTTCTAATGAAGCCTGAATGAACGGGCCTGATCAGCCAGCCATTTTTGGAAAATAATAATACTAAAAAAATTCCCCAAAAGCTTTTAATGAGTGACAGGTTTCCTAGATTACTGCAAGGTGGCAACCCAGCAGGCAGCTCAGAGCATGGTAAAGCCTTCCTAAATGTGAGTTGCTGAGCCCAGCCACATGATGAATTTTCATTCTGGAAGAATTTGGCTGCTTATCCCAGCTACCTAAGTGTATATCCCATAGATTTCTGTCAGCCAATTGCTGAGTCACTTGGATGTGCAGACATATGTTTTAAAAACAAATAAATAAAATCATGTGCACAACTAATTTTTTTTTTAAAGGTGGAAAGAACAGTCCCCAGGAGAGACAATTTTTGCTAAGCTCTATTGTCATCACAGATTGTGAAACATAAATTCAGTGTTATAAACAGCTTGTAATTTCAGTCTTCCATTTCTGCTTTAGCAGGCATTAGACTGAAGCTGCTGGCATTGGGTTTAAACATTATTAGCACCATTAAAAATATTTTACTCTCATAGTTATTGATCATAACCTGCCACCTACTCATTTGTATGTTACATATTTTGTGTAGAATGGCATGTGCTCATTTTGTGGTGCTGTCAGGGAAGTCATAGTGTGGGATAAGAAAGAGTGCAGAGGTTTGAAGTGTGTTTCCTGTGAGGAGGGGGCTCATCTTTAGTGATTTAGGCATTATCTGCTTTCTTCTGCAGTGTTTTTTGTTGTTTCACAATTTTCTCTCAAGCTGGCAAACTGGACCAGGCTGTGACTCTGCAGTGTTGCAGGGAATTATTCTGGAATTGCATTCAGCTGGCGCTTCTAAGAGCTTTCCCTTGCCTATAAATGCACAGGAGCAGCTTGCCAGAGGTTTGCGTTCCGCTCTGGCCGTGGTTAAGGTTCAAACAATGGTTTTCAGTGTTTGACATCTACAGGGTGTTAAAGGGGGAGGAATTTGCTGGTGAGGTTCATCTTTTGGATAGCTCTTTGTCTTCTTTTCTTCTCTGGCAGAGGATCTTACAGGCATTGCCCATAACCTGGGTGCTGCAGATCAAGGTTAAAATTTGGTGCTTCTTTTCCTGGCTTTGACAGCTGGGGGTTCTGGGCTGGATGTTATCCTCCCTCCATTCCTGCCTTGTGCACCCACGAGGATGAGCAGGAATCCAGGCCAGCCGAGCCACTGATGTGCTATTTCAGCAGCAGGAGGTAATGGATGTGGCTTCACAGGAACCCCTGAGGGATGTGGTGGATCAGTACAGTCTTGGTCAGAGAGGATTAATTTGGGGATGACTTGTCATGAGGATGCTTTCACGTGAGCTGGGCTAATTCTAGACCTCCTTGCTCTGGTCAGCTGTGTAGAGAAGGCATCAATCAGTGTTATTGATGGGATTCAGTTAATTTTGTTGGCTCTGTTTTTGCTAAGCTGCTGTTCCTGTTGACATTCAAAGTAAAATGTTGTCAGAGAGAAAGTAAGCGAGATGAGGGACAAAAATGTGATTCATTCTGAAATTTTATTTGTGTAAACTTATGGGGAAGTTGGAGGAAGTTCATGGAAAGCAACAGTGCCAGAGATATCTTTAGCCAGTGGCAGCTGAAAATTGCAGGAGCAAAAAGGCAGAGACAGTTTGAGTTTGTGATGTGGGTTGTAGCTCTTTTGTGTGTTATTTTTGTGAATGTTTTGTTCTGGTCAGCGTGGTAACACAGTGGCCCTTGGATTTGGAATATATAGTTAGTAGAGTGCCAGAAGAGAAAATTAAAGTAGAATGTGTGTGTTTTTCTAAGGGCTGTGGGAGACAAGGACAACGTGTAGGGAAAAGGGGTATCTAGTTGCTTTTTTAAGTATTTGCACCAAATTAGTTTGGTCTCCTGTGACACCAGTTTTTCCTTTAAAATCTGGGCGAAAATAATTCTGTGAAAGGTTGGTAGGAGTGATGAGTGGCATGAGGTAAATTAATGATAATAGACTGTTACTCAGATATTACAAGCTATATTGCAATATAATCTTCAGTCCTGTGAGCGTTTTGAAGATCGTAGTGGTCTGGCTTTGTCCTCCAAAGCTTAACTTGTAATTAAATGAAAAAAAACCTCAAGCCCTCCTTCTTGGCCTTAGATATTTTATCAAGAATGTTCTCAGGACTTATATTCAAATGGAAACAGTGGGGTTTTGTTTGGGTTTGAGTATTCCCTTTCATGTTTTGAAAGCCAGAGATGGCAGCGTTGTGTTAGTGCTGGAAATACAGAAGTAGAAATTCAATTATGGACTTGGTTAGCAAAATCTAAAATGATTGACATTTTCTGGGTCGTGGGGTGCCTTTTATCTGCCCCCTCCCCACCCTGAGAGATGTAGCTTCATAAAATCTTGGTAAATGTAAAGAGGTTTATATAGCATAGTCAGTGAAGAGAAATAGATCAGTGGGTAGGGAAGCAGCTTGAATTGTGATGTAGATTTAGTTCCCTCCTTGTTACTGGTTCTGACATCCCAAGAGGTAACACAGAAGCTGGCTTCCCTGGGAAGAGATCTAGTGATTGATGTGACACATACAGGATAGGTGAGCTTAGAGAGTACAGAAATTTTGTGGGAGGTTGTGTAAGTACATTAAAAGACACTAAAATATATATCTCATTCATAGTGTCACTACGGAGGCAAAACCAAGAGCTCAGTGGGTGGTGGAATCCTGTGTTAATGTAAAGTGTCATAAGCAATCTCTCCAACCACTGATTTCTGTGAACTCCACATTTAATTTCTTCTTTGCAGAGTATGCAATTAAAGAATCCTGAGAATTCAGTAGTAATTTTTTTTTTTCCTTACATCTGCAAATGGTGCAACTGTACTGAAACTTTTCATGGGCTTGAAGGGAAATTGTGGTTGCTAAGCTGTTCTTCTCAGACTTTCTAGCTTTGCCTCCCATGTCACTGAAACTACAGGAACAAAGCTTTTGGCCCAGGCCATGGGCTGCAGTGACTTGGTTCAGTGTTGACTGAATAACACTTATAAGGTTTTCGTTTTTCAGGGCTGTATTACAGTCCTGATGTCTTCCTTAAAACATGCATCATTCTTAGGAGTAAGAATGAAGAGAGATATTAAGGTCAAGTTATACTTTCCCCTGTTTATAGTCTGTATGGGCATTGTATTTTCAGCCTATTCCTTCAGTTTTCACTGATGTGTCCTTCTGCTTCTCTTCTGAGCAATTGCAGTCATGTAGGATAGAGGCTCTTTATAAACCTGATGATTTGCTTTATCCTAAGTTCAGTTCCTTTTTCCTGACATGATTCAACCTTGTAGTGTCTTCAGGGAATTTTTTTAGAGCCCTAAGTTTTTTTCCAGTGCAGCAGACAACCCCTCTGCTGAGTTGATCCAAGTAGATAGTAAACATGTCAATATGCAAGCCATGATATGTTATGCAGATCTAAATCCATCCAGTGCAACAAACATGTTTTGTTGTTGTGAGAGAGGGATGGGAACTCTGGAGGTGCTTGCCTGAAAAGGGATGCTGCATGCTGGGAATCTGGGATGAGGGCAGCTGGCCCGCAGCCACATTCAGTAGCTGTTTTAGACTCTTTGTTTTATAAGGACCTGCCATAGATTAAAACTAAAAAACACATGATGAAAAGGAAGTGGCTCTGTTGGGAATAAATAGCAACACTGTTCAGAAGATGTGCTGATCTCCCAGAAAGACCCACAGCTCTGAGCTGACATTACTGAGGGGTGGTGTGGTCAGGCCTCTTTCATTAGAGCAGTTTGGGAGAGAGCAACGTTCCTGCACTTAGTAATATCAGCTCTGTGCTGACCAGAGAGCAGCAGTCACTGTCTGGGAAAACCAACCTCTCCTTGGAGTGGAGTGTGCTCAGAAAAGCCATTATTGGCAAAGTGAGCTGCGGTGGTGTGAGCAAGCTACTCTCTAAAAGTAGAACCAGCCACAATTGTGTTCTTGTATTAAGCCTTGTAGTTCTTTCTTTGTGTGGGAATTCATCCAGCGCTGATGGTAACACACTTTGCTTGTTACCAACTGTGCAGAATTTCAGGGTAGATGAGAAGTTGAGCAACCTCGTGCCCTCCCTTAAATAAGAACCCTCTGGAACCTTGTGGATCACAGACTTGGCCTTCAGAATGGGTGTTACAACCCCTGGACAGGAAAACAATACGGAATTAAAACAATTTCTGCGCCTTTAGCGCTTTTTTTCAGCAACCAGTGTAGAGGGATGCTCTTTGTAAAACTGAAACACTGAAAGTATCCTCATTTAAGATAAACTTTGCATCTCTACTGTGAAGTAAAGAAAACAATTCTCACAGAAGGGAAGTCTGAAGAGGGGAAACAAAGGGGAATCAGAAATCAGGAAAAAGCTGAGCATGAGTTGGTATTGAGGTTACTGGTGAGATGCTCATAGCAGGCTGTCTATCCTCATTCTCAGAGATATGAAGGACTGCTCAGGCTGAACAAGTCTGTTGCTAGGGAAAGCCTGACCCAGCTGGAATAGACTTGTGTTGAAAAGGCTTTAGGATTCTGAAAGGGATGTGCTGGATTGACTCAGTGACTCAGAGCTGCCTTGGTGCTGCTTTGTCTGAGACCTTTTGGTGTTGAGAGAGCCAGACAGTGGTGGTTGCTCCATCTTTAACTTCTGGCTAGCTGAGAGGATATTGAGGCTGTGCAGGGTAGTACAGCCTTTTAATGTCATCCAAAAAAGTCAAGGGTCAAAGGCAAGGCTTAAAATGTCAAGGAGTGTGGTTTTTTTCAAGAAAAACATACGTAGTTGTGTTTCTTTAGAATTTCCAAATGGAGCAACCTGGAGGAATACAAAATTTGTAACTACACCATGATGAAATAGCTTGTTGTAGGAAATGAATCCTTCTCTTACTAAAACCAGTGAATGTGTGAGCTGTCAGTGCTGCCCACTAACACCTTGGTATTGATACTGAATTAGCTGTGATGAATTTATGTCCAGCTGGGATGAGGTGTAGCAAGCAGAAGCTATAGTGTAGGTTGAATGTTGAACAGGAAGCCTTCTGCTGCTTTGTCTGTGCTAGCATGAGATTTTCCAGAAAGAAGGGAAGGGTTCCTTCTAAACACTGAAGGGCATCAGCCAAGTCCTTTTAGTAGCCACCAGTGACCTGAAGTAATTGGTGGATGTAGGAAAAGAGCAAAGAGCTGCTGTGTGGAGTAAATGACTGTTTGTAAATAGATGGTGATGAGCTAGCAGGTGTTTATCAGGGTGACAAGGCAGCTCTCCATGACAAAGTGGTTTTAATGATCCTAGTAAGCTTTGGCAAATGATAGTTAAGGTGGAGAGGAATCTGCTGGATCACTGCACACTGTGACACAGCTTGTTTGCAGCCTGCCCAGCCGGTGTCCTCAGCAGTGGTGCAGTGTTTTTGTGTGTGTGTGTTCACAGCCCCAGCTCTGCTCCCAGCCAGGGCTCCACTCACAAGGAGACTTTGCCAGGAGGCTCTGCCAGATCAAGGAGCATTAATTACTCTCGTCGTATGAACCTGTTATGTGCAGTCACTCCTCCTGGTAGTTCATTGACCCCATCTCAGTTACATGAGCAGGCTTGGATCTGTCCTCTACCTAGGAATGGGCTGCAGGTCGTCTGGAAGCCTGGGGTATGGAGTGGGTATTTCTGTTGCCTTTAGAAGTTTACATGCCCTGCAGCTTGCCCATGGGATGCTCCCAGGAAAAAAAAGAGCACAAGAGGGCTTCTTGTTGGATACCAGGTAGAGCTCAGGACTTCTGGACTAAAGAACTGTTTCCAGGGAGGCATTTTTGCTTGTCTAGGTAGAGTGCATTGCTTTTTTTCAGTGTTTTATTTTAAAGAAATAAATACATTTTTCCTTAAAGAACAAATTTCTGACTCTGAATTAGGTACTTGGTTTAGGCCAAGTCTGATGAATGATAGGCAGTTTAAGGAAAGGCTTGCAAATCTGTAGGCAACTGAATGAAAACAGCATGAATCTGACTATTGGTAATTATCCTGGGTGATTATAATCTACCCAGAACTAGTGGGGCAGGGTAATAAACAGCCGTAACATTTTTATGTTCTGTTAAGGAGCAAAATAAATGCATAATAGTTAATTTCCAATTCTGAATTGAATGTGAAACAAAGGCAAGTTATCCTAGTCATATTAAAAAAATTATCTGAACTGGAAAATCCAAAACTGTTAAATGGAGTATAAATGCTCTAAAGAGCATTTTCTGTGCACTTCATTGTGTCTGACAGACCAGTTTATATTGTAAGTCCATATATGCTTTCTCTCAAATGGCATCCCAGGAAAACACAGCACAGCCAGATGGAAATTGGAGTTGACTTTGAGCTCTGATTAATTTGTTTTTCATATAATCCTTTTCAGGGCAGCGAGAAAAACGTGAGAAAAAGATGATGTATTGTGGTATAATTAACTCTGGTGAATAATGTGAACTTAAAAGAAACTTCTTCAAAAAATATCTGCTTTAATGGGAACTGTTTTCTCCAAGTGTCAGGATGGCCTACGATCCTTGTCCTGTTTCACCTTTGTGCCTCTGCAGTTCTCATTATATGTGTAAAGTTCTGCAAAACATAACTCACTAGATGAACCAATAAGTTCTTAAATCAAAAGTGTCAACAGCCACTCATCTGTGATCAATTTCTAATGTGGGACCCCACTGGACTTCATCCTTTTCCATATTAAGGGAATGATGTTTCATAACTGAGGCAAGTGAGTGCATACTTTTGCCATAAAGCTCTAGAAATTTCATTGATTTATAAAAGCATTAAATATCTAAAATTAAGTAACTTTCAAGCTGAAACAAACATAAAGCTAAAAGCAATATGACTTTGAAAGCTCAGCCTCAAACAGAGACATGAACAGATATATAATGCTTTAGTTAACAGTTGCTGCCATTTCTCATACAAATTGTTCTTTAGGGTATTGTAACTCAGCTGTTTTTAAACTCATCACTCTGGAACCTTGCCTGCAAAATGTCAGCACAAGTGCAAATTTTATTTCTTTAACAAAATGAAGGGCTTGGTGCAGTTAGGCTTTCTAAACTTTTATGGCAGGAAAATAAATTCTGCTACTTTTGCTTTGCCATAGCAGGAGCTGTACTGTTCACATTGGCCTGCCAGCAGGCAGAGATGGAAACCAAAAGGGTTTAATGGGAGACACTGTGTGTTCTAACTTGCCCTTCAAAACAAGAGAAGCTCAGTGTCAGAGTGCAAAAACCCTTTGGGCAGAGGGCACAGTCCCTAGGATGGATGGAGGGTTGGTGGCTTTAGAAGATGATTTCTGAAGTTGAAAGCAAGATGTGGGTACCAACTCATTAAAGGAATTTAATAGGGCTTTAGGTTGTCTTTCCTACAGGTTCAGGGGAGAAGCCCTCATGTCTGCTGCATTAACTAGGGCATCTCTCACCAGATCTACTATCTTGAAGTTCTTTAACATTCCCCCTCTTCCATCTGACTTCTAAAGCTGCGTGATGCCAACCCGTTCACCCTTTTTCCTGAGGTTCATATTCCAGCAGTAGTGTCTAGTTTTTCTGGAGTCAATATGTACGAAAATGGGGATTTCCTGTCTCACTGCTCATGAGGCCCAAGTGTTCTTGGTGGTACAGTAGTCTTGGTGTTTATTATTTTTTTTTAAGGTCTAGGGAAGAAACTTTCTTGCACATAGCTACTGTGGCGCAGCAAGTCACATTTAATAGCCTTTGCTTTTAGCTTGAATCTTTACAGAAGGAAGATTAGGTAATAGTTTGTGTAGAAACATCTGTTTCCTAACAAAGATCTTGCCCTATTTTATTTTTTATGCTGTCCCTCTAACCAGAAAGTCTTTTAGTCTTTTAAAGACTTGGAAGTCCTTGTTGGGTATTAGAGTTGCTGTGGTTTTAGCATGCTCATGCTCTGGATCCTTTGTTAGCTTAAGTTATTAGCCTTAGGTAAGTGTTGTGGGATGGAAGGACTGCTTTCTATTGTCAGCGCAATTTCTGAATCTCTGGACAATTTGTCTGCGTTAGAATTTAAGTTTTTTGGCTCCAGTGCTTGTTTAGACCTTTCCCTTGTCTGAGGAAAAGATGTTGTTAAAATAATTAAACCTAGCATGCATTAAAAGAGAACCTTTCCACAAAATTGAATTGCTTGGGGTTTATTTGAGTTTTGAGTTGCTTAAATAAATAGGCATTTTGCTTTGTTTGCTTACAAGCAACTTAGTATCTCTTATGGGGAATCTTTTTCCATGTTTTTCAAAGAAGACCAGCTCTGAGGGTTTTGAAGAACAACAGCTCTCTACACTCTGAAGTTCTTTGTTTTACATCCAAGTGGATTGTGTGTGTCTAAATATTACATTATTAACACACGTCTTCCAGCCCCTTTAACATTGTTATTGTGATATGCCTCTAATATGGAAAGACTTAATACATAGATTTATTAGAGAATAATCCTTTTGGTCATTGTTTTCTTGAGAGTTCATAGAGTTCAATCTGCTGTTTTCAAGGAAAGATTCTTCACTGTGATGCTCTGTGTTCTTGTAAATAAATCTGTCCCATATTTCTTAGAACTCAAGAAGCTTTTTTTGTATCTTGGTGCCAAAATTAGTGAAACTTGGTTTACTGGAACATGCAAACA
Source organism: Petroica traversi (assembly GCA_025920805.1). Classification (NCBI taxonomy): domain Eukaryota; kingdom Metazoa; phylum Chordata; class Aves; order Passeriformes; family Petroicidae; genus Petroica; species Petroica traversi. The sequence goes on from JAHLSL010013062.1 coordinate 185,506, forward strand.
GGAATTCAGTGTTGCAAGTCCAAGCCCTTTGTTTTCTTCCCAGTCACAGAGCAGGAAGTGCTGACCAGCTTTCCATGGATTTAGTGTTGTTGCTGACCTACTGCTGGACCAGTATTCCAAGAATTAGACCTTGTTTGGTGTGTGACCTTGGAAAGAAAGAGTGATTTGATGCCTAAGTTGTAATTTTCTGGGAAATGCCCTCTTAGTGTGCATGTGTCCTAAGTGGGGTGGGGAGTGAATTAGTAATGTAATGACCAGTGGATCACTTTCTGTGTTACCTGACTTGTTTGAAGTGATGTGGCTCAAGCCCTGCTCTGGGTACACATTCATGATCTAATTTGAAGCAGAGTGTGAAAATGCATTTGGTTTTTCTTTGTATTCCTTAGTGTAATGCAGCTCTTGTCATCAGCAATAATAAACCAATGTTTCTCTGGGTACTGCAGGATATAGAGAGAGCTGCCATCCCCGTGCTGCTCCTGCTTAGAGTGATGGGTTAAATGAAATGAAGCTGTAAATCAAGCACTCATTTTCTGTTTTAACACTGCAACCTAATTAAAACTCAAAACTTTTATGGCCATCAGAATATCCTTCTTGCGTTCCAGTTTCAAAAGGCTTGGGAATGCCTTATTTACTGACCTGTCTCCCTCCTTTTCTATTTCAGTTTGTGGGCCAAACGTTGACATTCGCAACGATATCCACGAGCTGAAGCGCCTGGAGAACTGCACGGTGATCGAGGGCTTCCTGCAGATCCTGCTCATCTCCAAAGCAGAGGATTACCGCAACTTCCGCTTCCCAAAGCTCACTGTCATCACTGACTATCTGCTGCTCTTCCGTGTGGCAGGCTTGGAAAGCCTCAGTGATCTCTTCCCCAACCTCACAGTCATTCGTGGCAGGAACCTCTTCTACAACTATGCCTTGGTTATCTTTGAAATGACCAATCTGAAAGAGATTGGGCTTCACAACTTGAGGAACATCACCCGCGGGGCCATTCGGATCGAGAAGAACTCTGACCTGTGTTACCTCTCCACGGTGGACTGGTCTCTAATCCTAGATGCAGTGTCCAATAACTACATCGTTGGGAATAAACCTCCAAAGGAATGTGGGGACTTGTGTCCAGGGACAATGGAAGAGAAGCCGTTGTGTGAGAAGACATCTATTAACAATGAGTACAACTACCGCTGCTGGACCACCAACCACTGCCAGAAAAGTAAGATTTGAGTACATATCCTGGGTTTTTCCTCTTTTGGAAGTCAAGATTTAGTTTTGTGGTTTTATTTTAAGCTCTTCAGCAACTGAAACTTTTATCATAGTTGTGTATAGGTGACATGAGTTACCCTGTTGCCACACAAATAGATTCTTGCCCAATCAGTAAAGGTTTGTCTCACTTAAATTATATCAAAAAAGAGAAAACAACAAATCAACAACTGTAAAACAAAACCCAACAAACTCCCTGAGTTACTTCCCCATGGAAAAGGTGGAAAGTATGGAATGAATGCCATTGTAGCAAAGCTGGAGGCAGCTTTACTTCCCTTGAGGACTTTGGTAGGAGGTGGCCATTGAGTCCCATGTCCTCCTGCTGAAGTGACATTCTGTGTGTGCCAGAGCTGTTGCCGTGCTGAGGCTGTTAACTGGACTTTGTTTTTTGCTTCCTTTGGCATACACCTCCAGACATTCCTGTAATGGTAAATTCTGTACCTAAGGACTTGTTTACTGACATTAATTTTCACAGTACAGTCTGTAGAGTCAAAGAGTCCATGGATATCTTGACTCCCCGTCAAGTTTTCCGTGCCTGTTTTGTTCTTATCTGGCAGGTTTATGTCTTTCTGATAGCAAGTATTAGCAAAAACAAAACCTGATCTCTTCTTGCTTTTTAAAAATAGAGTAAACAAACACATAGTTTACTCAGGTAACATGATGACATGTCAGGCTTTTTGAGTTCATCCTGTAACTTTACGAAAGCTGAGCCCTGCAGTATCAGTAGGGCTTAATTACAAGCAGTTGTCCCTTGGAGGAACAGTTCCTAAATTCCAAATGCAGTCTTGACCAAAGCTGCTATAATGATAGGAAACACCACAGTGTGAGAGAAATCGGGACTACATTTGGGTTACCTTCGTCTGGAGATGTTGAGTTTTTCTAAAGTGCCTTGTCATTTGCTTGTGGAGCCCTCCTGTTCAATTAGAACTTCAATTAAAGTAGCTCGTGGGGCAGTTTCAGTCAACACATGCCAAAAATACCTCTGCAAAAAGGCATTTGGAGTATGTGCTTTTATCAATACTTACGGGAAATAAAGTTCGCTTTTTAAACAAAGCAAAGAAACCCCCTCAGCCTGTTACTGGGAGACTTTGTGCTTTGCCCAGGGCAAGGGGAGTGTTGCTATGAGTCCTGCAGGCCAAATTTATGTCTTCATTAACAGAGTGTAACTCTGTTGTCTACAGAAGGTGACCAAGGTGATTCCTGTGCTACCTCATTGCCCTCAGTGGTTTAAATGGATGTAACAAGAGTGTATTTAATGAGCTATTACAACTTACTTGCTTTCTGTTGTGTGCTTTGCCTATTTGGAGTAGACAAAAGTAATGGGCAAAAAAACAGTTTTTGGCATCTGAGGGACTGAAAATAATTTGGATCCCAAATACACGTGAGAAGAAATGTGTTGAAATAAAATGAGGTCATAGTTAGACTGTGATAGCAGGACTTTGAAGGCAAGGGTGTAGGTAATATTTTTTTTTTTTTTCCGTATGTGCTTTCATCTCCTTTCATGGGAGACTGTGAAGAAGAAAGCAAGTATTGGAAAAGAGCCTTGAAAGGCTTGTTAAGAGCATTACAGTGTGGAAAACCAATTCGGTTTAGAGCATCTTAGGATGCATTTAAAGAAATTATCAAGTTCTAATCAATAAAAAGAGTGAGAAATGTGGACCTGTTTTAATCTTTTGTTGTGATAAGCCACAGACTTTGAGGAAGATGACTTTAAATTTGCAGGCCATTCATCTAAAAAGAAAACAACCCCAAAGTACTCCCGCTCTGAAGAAAAACAAGGGAGGTATAAAAGTGCAGTTGTTCCAAAGGAAGCTTTTTGTCTCCCCTGCTAGATTGCTCGGGCACTTTGGCAATGAACTCCTGATCAGGAGAGGACTCTTGCCGTACAAAATCACACAAGACATGAAAAATAATAGAATGAAGGACTTTTCAGTTACTGAGTGTTTCAATCAGCATTTTCCTGCCGGGAGAGATATGACACCTATGTTATTTTCCAGGGAATATTTTTCTAGTGCAGTATCTAATTTAACCCTGACATTCTCCTTGTGTGTCACAGTAATGTTAAGCTGAAAATGCTCTCTATCATTCAGGGTTCCTTTGTGCCTTTTTATTTTTCTTTGCTCTGGCTCTGCGGAGGAGTGTGTATTAAATCTCTCTTGTCCTTGTTTAGGTTTTACGTGGAAAGATCTGAAGTTGGTGGGTAAATGTTGTGTGGGAACACTTGGCACTTTAAGTAGCCTGGCTTCCGTTTAGTTTTGCCATTGAGTGGAAGTTGTTTTTTTCCTTCTTTTTTTTTGCTCACAAACAAAGGAAGAAGCTTGTGCTTCCTTCAATACAACTTGTGCAGGAACAATGCTGAGGGAGGAGGGAGGGAAGGATATGCTCTGTCTGACTTAGAATAATCCATGGACATTTCTATAGAAGAAGAGCAAACTACAAAGAAACCGTAACTTTTAAGTTTTTCTGGGTGTTTTTAAGGTTCAACGTAAAGCGTCAGCAGCTCTCCTGCCAGTTTGGTTGCCCTGGTTTCTGTGTAGTGTACATTCCTTTACCTTCGAGTGCCCCAAGGCAGCAGCAATACTCGTTTGCTCTCTTTGGAGCTGCAGCATGTTGTGTTGGGCTTGGCATGCTCCCTTCTCTCCGACTTACACCTACTTTTATGTTGGTATGTTAAATGCCAGCTGTGCCTCACTGGGGTTGCAGGTCCACATAGAAGAATCCCTCAAGATAAAAGGAGAGTATGAAGTTGTTTGTTTGCATCAGTGCTTGTGCTTTGGGGCACAGGTGGAGATAGAAAAGATAAAAACTGAGCTTCCAGACATACAAATGAGACTATGGCCTTTTGTGTTTTCCTTTTTTTCTGGCAGTTGTGACTGCTGGAAAGGTTTATGGAAGCTGCCTGCATCTCACTCAGCAATTGATGGGAGAACCAGAAAAACTATTCCTGCTTGCAAGGACCCCTTACAAGACTTGTGTCTGATGACGCACTAGCTCTGCCTGTCCAGTGGTCTGCTGGAAAGAAAACTTTGGTTGTTTTCTGTATTCCTCTTGCTGATGATTAACTTTTGAGGTCTGAGGCCTTTCCAAGCCTGCAGAAACCAAATGTAAATTGCACCCTTGAAAGCCTGCTTGGAAGTTCAGGATGCCTTGTCTACCATAACCTTTGTGTTCTTTTTCAAGCCAGTCCAGATAATACTTCCTAAGACACTTTTGCTATTGCTGGGGCCATAAGAAATGAAGTGCACAGACTATTTAGGAAAGTAATAGCAAAACTAGCAGTGATCTGTATGTAAGACCAATGGCACTCTGAGTTTTTCCCCCCATCTTAATTATTTGTCTTCTTTTCCCCAGTTAAGCAGTTGATGCTCAGTGTCAAATATTTGCTGAAACTTTTCCTACTCAGACAAGATCAGGAGTCTGGTTATGGGGGAGACAGGCTGTTAATGTCTGTGAGGAAAGGGGTGTTGGCTTCAGCTGCTGCTTCTGTGAGACAGGATGAGAGCACAGTCTGGGTCCCCCCTTGTGAGAGAGCAAATTAGAGCTCCCATTTTTCCCAGTGGGGGTGGAATAGCCCACGCTTCCCATAAAAACAATGATGGGGAGTATCTGAAGTGCATGAGGGAGCTTTAAGATTAGAGTTTAGCATTAAAAAACGGATGTGTAAGCTGACATTGTAGAGAGGACATGGATTAGGGCTGTAAGCATTAAGCACTTGGTTCAAAAGAGGTGAATTCGACATGAAACAATAGCTCGTGTAGACCTCACTGCACAATACAACAGGAGAAAACTTTCCACTTCCGAATGTGTGAAACTGAGGACCACGGAAAAGGCATGTGAGGATTTGGAGGCCGATAAAGCAGATGGCAGTTAAGCACAAAATGTTTTTAATGAAAATGTATCCTTATTAATTTTTTAATTGGTTTGACAATGGCCCGAAAAGATACGGTGTTTGAGGAGCAGGAGGGAGAGAATGACAGTGAGTGGGAAGAGTGGTACATATGTGCCTTCTACTAAAATGTTTAAACATATGGACACAGTAACATGATGTATTCTCACAAATATTCGGAATCTGCTCCTGTTTGTTTACACGGAGCTCAGAAGATAATGCAGTTGAGTGGTGTCGTTTGACATGGCTCCGTTGACTTGTGCAGTGCTTACAGTGTGCACCAGCTGGGAATCTGCTCCCTGTTGATTCAGCAGAGTAGTGCTGTAAACCATGTGCTGCACTTTCTTCCCCCCCTGTTTTCTCTCATTGTGTTCCCCTCTCTGAGGAGTATTCATTGTATTCCCTGTCCTTTAGAAATACTGAACATACGTGAACTATGTAGGCAGGAAGAGAGGGGAAGAAGTTGAGAGCCAGAGATGATGAATCAAATTATTCTTATTTTGCTTAGAGTTATGTTTGCATGCTTTTTTTTTTGTTTGCTGCTTGCTTTTTTAAATTTTTTTTTTCTTAAGCACTGAAATATAGTAGATATTGTATATGTCAGCAAAGGACAACGTGCTTTAAGTTTTACTCTTTCAGCAAGCAAATTGGATGTGGTATAATGTTACGTGGAGCTGATCTATGAAACACTACTCCTACCTTTGTTGGTTTAAAAGAAATAAGTATCATATAAACCTGCCCATATTTTGAACTGGATAGGTTTTTGGTTGGTTGTATTTGGTTGGTATGCAAACTCTCCAGTAAATAAACATCTTCTGAAAGGAATAAACAGACAAAAAAAAAATTGTAAAAGGCGCAGTTGGTGTCATTGAGTTAGAAAAATCTGGAGCACATTAAAAAAAAATTGTTGGTGTTTTCCTTCTGAATGAAGTTTTTTGCTGACTTTTGCTCCCCTCCTGAGAAGTTTGCTCTCCAGCCAGAGGTTTCCCAGAATTTTTATTATGGCTGTGAGAGCATATTTAATTAGTGAGCTGGAATGGCCGCAGAGCAGTTTAGGCCAATCTGCAGTTAATTACTGTAGCAGTGGTTTATATTCTGAGAAAAGGGCTAAAATTAAACAAATGTATACTTGCCATTTTTCTTTGTTCTATTATAAAATGGCATAACCTGGGAAGAATCCTGCAGCCTGCACTAGCCACCAAAAACTATGTGATAATGCTACGTACTCATTGTGGCTTCCTAGTTTCTTTTGGCACAAAGATTTGTAGAGGACTGTTTGTATTGAGAGGTCTTTAAGTTTGGGAGTTTCATTTTCCAGTATGAAAAGATGATGCGGTGAGCTCAGTCCACTGCTTTGTGTGTTCCAAAAAAAGAGAAAACAACGGACTTTTGAAAATACTTCAAAAAGATTTAGAACTTTTACCTACATTTAGGAGTAAAGAATGAAAAAAAGTTTGAAGTTTTTGAAAATACCCTTTGTCTTTTTTACTCATACACACACACACACACACACACACACACACACACACACACACACACA
>JAHLSL010013062.1:192195-223779 GCA_025920805.1 Petroica traversi
CACACACACACACACACACACACACACACACACACACACACACACACTTTCATCTTCTGAAGACATTGCATTTTCCACTTGCTTCAACTTGCTTTATCTTTGTCAGTCCAGAGGTGTGTTTATGGTCACCAAGTGATGTGTAGCCACATTTTAGTGGCCACCCATGGTACTGGAGAAATTTTTTTTTCTTAGTGTTGTTTGAGATGATGGGATGGGGTAATCCATATGTTGAGGAATGACACAGTAAATGAGGCCATGATTTCAGTGGCACTACAATTCCTTGTAAGTGCTGGGGTGATTAAATGTATGTGCCCAGTTATTCTGAGTAATAGAAACTATTTTACATAGAGGCCATTCTAATGGATTTAGTTGAATTGTCTTGTGCCAAGAAACTGTTTCACGGCCAGAAAAAAAACCCTGTAGAAATGCAGCTGGGAGGTCACTGATAGGAAATAGTAATTTCTTGGTTTTCTGGGTTGTGTGTGTGTTCATTGCTCAGTTCAGTTTCTCTGATGCTGTGTGGTAAAGGCTGGGGAAGAAAAGAGTGTCAGTTCTTCCTTACAGGATGATACAAAGGCATCACCAGATTGCACACTGTGTGCCTGACAACCTTCTAACAGGGAGTGCTTGAAAAGAAGTCCTGGTCTAACCTCACATTATGTGGAAGCTCATGGGAGAAGGGGAATGACTCTGCAGCCCAAGGGGCCTGAGGCTGTGGAGCAGGGGGGAGAGGGAATTGATGGCTACGATCACATTCAGTGAGGATTTCTAAGGTGTTGTTTATCTATTTTCAACTTAAAATAGGGAAAATAAAAGGAAGTGCTTTAAAACTTCAGTGGCATCCTAAATTTACTTCTAGAGGTACTGTGTGTTAGTGATGTTTCAGAAGTTAGGTAATCTGGTACTAGCTAGGGTTGGATATGGAATGCTTTTGGTTTTACTTGCAACACTTTGCTGTTCTTAGTGATTGGCTTTCATCCTGGAGCAGACTGAGGATGATGCCTTGTTTACAGAATTTTTTGGTTTACCTTCCTTTGCAGCAGTGCCACATTAAATCTGTGCCATTAAATACACATCTAAACTTGAATCAAATCTTTCATTAATGTGCTTAACATGGATTTCCAGGCCCCCACTGATACATGTTAGACAAATGTTTGTTAGTAGAACAGACAATTGTATTGGTTAGTTAATTAGATGTAATGTAAGGCTTTAATTTTATGATGAATTTGCAAAACAGCTGGGAGCTGGGAATAGCTAGTAGTGTTATAGGGAAAATGTCAGGGAAATGTCAAGTGTAAAACTAAAAGAAAGCCGTGTTTTTGCTGTTTGTGCAGATGTCACAGGGACAAGGCAAACTCAGCCTGGCTTAGCGTTTTCTGCAGTTCTCTGTGGCTCTTTATCCATGCAATGAGGCCAGCTTGGAGTGGGTTGCTAGTTTTTGTGGGGATTTCAGTTTTGACAGGTAATGCTTGTATGGATGTCAGACATGGGGTGAACTTGAGCTGCAGTCTTTTTATCTTGGTGGGGGGCCCTAAAATGATCTGTCCTCCACCTGTCTAGTTCTCCCATTTTCATGGAATGTATAGAAATATAGAAATAGATCTGCAATTAAATTTGAAATGGACTGAAGGAAAGGGAAACTTAGGCTCAATCCTGGATAGGAATCATATTCTCTAAAAATTTTGAATAAGAGGAACCATTTTCCCATTTTTCCTTTCCCAAAGACACATGAATGTAGGAATGAATTGTCCTTAAGCATTTTCATAAATAGTTTTTACGTGGCAAACAAGTTTTTTCGTGTTTAGCAGTCGAGAAGCAGCCTTTGTTTAGCCTTCTTTCCCACTAATAGTGGGATTTCCTTCTCAAGTCTGTTTATGACTCTGAGAATTAACTTCTAATAAAAAGATGCTCGGATAATAATACATTAATACAGATTGTTGAATTGCCTTTTTCTTCTGAGGTGAACTCAGCTTGGTTCAGTTGTTGACTGTCTCTTCCTCCCCCTCCTTGTGAGCGTCGGGAATGGAATGTGCATGTGCCATCAGCCCAGCGCTAAAAATGATTTGGCAACGAGTTTGCCCACCATAAAATGGAAAATGGGGAGGGTCTGGGGTGCCCCCCTGCCTGGCTTTTTAAAGCTGGAAACCATGTGCCATTCTCTCAATTATTTATTTTTTTTTGTTTGTTTACCGTTTCTTGCTGGGCAAAATGAACATGTAGTTACCTGCCCAAAGCACAGTTGTGTATGCCTTGGCTAATTATTAAATATATTTGTGTAGCCCTTGACAGTGTAGGCGAGAACGAATTCAGCACATGACTCTTGGGAAAGGCTGGTGTTTTTTTTTGGAGTTTGGTTGCTGGGAGGGATTTGAGGGACAACTCAGAAGTTCTCAGTTGTTGCTAGTTAAAGTTCAGCTTATGCTCTCAGGTGGATCAAACTTTTAGTTTGTACACCAGTGTGACCCTCCTAATGTGTTTTTTCCTGGTTCCAACATATTTGGTTTATAGGCACTTAACTGTTCCCTCCTTAATAAACAGTAGCTGTCCAGGCTCACCTCTTCCCAGTGCACTCGTCTTCCCCTATTAATAGCTTCTCTAACTTTTCACTCAATTATGGGGTCAATTTGTCTTAATTTGTATTTTTTTTTCCCAGTTGATGTGTGAGGGCTATAGATGGGTGATTGAAGGTTATAGTTTTGGGAAATGATGCCATTTAGGAAGCACGTTTGAAGTGTTGGGCGCGCAGAGAAAGTCTTTTATATCAACGCAGGCCTTGGGAGGAGGAGATGTTTTTCTATGTATAGAAACTTCCCGTATAGGATAGCAAGGGAAGGTTGCAGGGGGGTTGCCTGTCTCTTTAAGTGGGTTTATAATTGGCTAGGAATTTTTGTCAGCTTAGTCACTGCAGCATTCAGCGGATGAGGGAAAAAAACCACAGGCCCCAAACATTACAGGCTGGTGGATAGGCTCTGTCATCCCAAAGGAATGCATGTGAACAAAACACTTTGTGCGGTGCAACCGTTGGCCTAAACAGTATTGCATTCTTAAAGCAGGCTCTGAGTCACATGGAGCAGATGGATTGTTTCACTAAAATGGAAGTTATGTATCACTGAGCGCTCCGGGTCGAGCTTTCAAGTGTGGCTCCAATAGGTCACCATAGGTGAGGGCGATGAAGGGGTGTAAAGGAAAAGAAAAAAAAAACATTCAGCTCCTTCTTGTGTGGTTGAAATAGTTTCTGTGGTGTTGAAAAGGTAAGAAAGTGTTTCACTTCGTTAATTACTGGGCTGGCACACCGGCCTCAAGGTTTCTCCCTAGATTTCAGACCAGCTCTTTTTTTTCATGCTACCCAAACTAATCCAAACAAACCCCTGTTTTGAGGGGGACAAGGAGAGGAGAAAAACCCCAAACTAAGCCCCAAACCCACTGGCTCTTCTCTCAGTGCAACCAGCTGCTCTGCTCTTCCCCACACTGCCAGCTTTTTGCCCCAAAATCTTTCTTGAAGCCATTCCCCCTAGAGCCTGGAGTATATGGATCAGTGAGGGAGTAGCTCTGTCTCTGAGGATGCCCTGTCCCTTTGCTTGGTTTTGTCTCTTCCCTTTGAGGGATTTGAAAAGATCTGATAGGAGCTCAGTCTCCAGCCTTCAAAGTGTGCAGGGGAAGAGCTGCGACTTCTGGCTAAACAAATTCAGAGCTGTCAAGAGGGGTGGTTTTTTCTGTTTTTTTCCCTTCCTGTTTTGTGGGGAATCCTCTTTAAAGACTGCTCTAGGATTTAGTGGAAAACCCGGCCTCCAGTTGGTCGATATTGACAACTGCTGTCATTTGGCAGGCTGGCACTGGTAGGAGTGCAGCAAGTTTGGAGGTCTTAATCCAGTTATCACGAAGGCAGGTGTTTCAGAATTAGTGCCTCCCCGTGTTGTATTAATTGAATCTTAAATCATTACAGCACAAAGGGGAAACATTGACTAAATTCTCTTCCATCTCTGGAGCTTTCCTCATGAAGGCAGCACATGAATAAGAACTCTTTCTTAGGGAAGCTTTACTTTGAGTGCCTGTGAGGGCTGTTTGGCAGAATCAGAATTGACAGGTCCACGTGAAGCACTACATGCAGGACCGAAATTGCAGTGAGTCACTGTCTGCTCTGTCTTTTGTGATCTGAGAGTCTGGGATAAAGTACTGCAGTGGGTGTTACAGATGAAGCCAGTATGCAAATCCCTAATTCAGAGATGAAGCCTTCTTCCTCTTCAGCTCACTGCAGTTGTTTGTCTGTGTACATCCATTTATCTTCTGTAGAAAAGAAATTAAAATAATCAGTAATACCTTGCACTAGGAGATGAAGAGAGTGGTGGCAGGCAAAACAAATACTGCTTCCAGCAAGCCAGCTGTAGAGAGATTTTAAATTCAAGGGCTGCTTTAGGATGAAGTGGTTTACAGGAGAATATAAGTAATTGGAATTTATCTTACAGATGAAAAAAATCATAGTCTTCCTAGGCAAAAATTTTATTCTTTTCTGCCCTTAGGCTGCTTCTTTGAATGGTTAGTTATCTGCACCTGTCAGACGATCTTTTTAGGAGAAAAGGTGTGAGGGAGTGAGAGGGCATTTGTGAAGTGGAGAATGCAGAGGAAGTCTTTCAGCATGTCCCTGGTGACAGTGGGAGGTCCCTGAAGTCTGTGGTGATTACAGGTCCCAGCCTCCAGCTTCTTGCCTAGTCTAAAAGGAACAATTTGCTCTGTGAACTGGCATTGCTGTTTTAATCATGGCACTGTTTAAATGGTACTCACATCAGTGTGCTGTACCTGTCCTGTGATGTTCATGCTCTGGATTCTGGATACAGTGTCCGTTTGCTTTCCAGTAGATAAATTCAACATCATGCTTGTAGTACCTGAAAACCTCAAGCTGTGAAGCTTTCTTGATTTTCTTGTCTACTTATTAAATATTTATTGAAATGGTAGCTGGCCTGGGATGAGGGAGGAGGATGAGATGTTGTTCAACAACACGGGGCTCACCCATCACCATAAATCTCTGTTTACATTAAGTGTGCTGTAATGGGGTTACTTCAAGGAAATTGCATAGCAAGAAGTAAAAACATTTGCTTTTCTGTGTGTGCTGAGTGGGCTGCATGATCTGACCTGTATGTGAGGGTGCTGCCTGGACAAAGAATGTCATGAGCAAGTGGACAGCTATTTTGCAATGTTATCCTACTCATTCTTCTAGTATCCAGGAGACACTGGAATTGGTGTGAATAACTGTGCCATGCCTGGTTAAACACAATGCCTTAAAGAAGGAGTTAACCCTAAAAGGGTGACATCCCCTCTCCCAAATCTTACAGCAAAGGGAGAGTTTCCTCCCAGCTCATGTTGCCACAAGAGCAGCAAGTGTGGCAGTAACTTGCCTGGGTTCTCACAAGCTGTCTCCCTTCTCAAACCTCTGCTTTTCTGTCCTCCTTCCCAATGTGTGTTTGGGAAACTGGGAGCCTTCCCTTTGCCTGCCTGGCCCTTATCGCTGTTCTCTGCAGCAGCAGCAGCAGCACAGAAATGATGTGCCTGTCCAGTTCATTCTGCTGCTGCATGGTAAACTAATGAGCAGAGGCACTGCAGCTGCCAGGAGGAATTCCTTTCCAGCAGTTTTGTGAGAAAAGTCAGCAGGATTAGGGCCTGGTTAAAACTTGATTGTTCAGCATATCTGCTATGCAAACCATTTGGGTGAGGGAGAGAGCAACCAGAGTGGCAACCAACTTTGCTTGAGGCAGAAATGAACTGTGGGAACAAGGAGGAGACTGTCTTGTTCTTTATAAACCATAGTCTGCTTAGAGCATTTTGATGTGCTTGAGTACAGACATATATATGTATTTTTTCCTTCTCTGCAACAACACCCCAAGTTAGTGTCTATCCTGGTTTAGAGGAAACAATTATTTCAAAAGCCTTTCTTAATAGCTTTCTTAATTGCCTTTTTAGCTGCTCTCATGTTTTGCTGCTTGGATGTGCCTGCTTGTGCCAGATTGTGCACTGGATCTCACAGTTCTAGAGAACCTACTTAGTTATCTATCTAGGCAGGGACTATTGGGGCACCTCCCAAGTGTTTAAAAATAGAAATAAACATCTCATGCTTGCTCTTCCTTTCTTGATTAAATTTATAGGGTTTGTGCCGGGCTTGTTTTGCTTTGTGTGGGTGAGTGGGTGTGTCTTGGGGATGAAAAATTGAATTGCAAGAGAGCTAGAGTCAAAGGAATACGTTTGTACATTAGTTTGGAAGCTGTAAGATCTTTGGTAATTTTACTTTCTGGAGTCAGTTTTCATGAAGGTTCAGCTTTCTATGCTTTTAAGTTCATTTCGGTGGGTTTTTTTGTTCTCAGTGACTATCTAGTGAAATGCTGCTGCTGTGGGAGGCTGCACTCCCAGCAGTGAGAGGTGATCTCTTGGGTAGTTTGAGCCATTTCCATAAAGCATTCAAAGTATCTGGAGAGAGACCTTGAACCTGGAGTTGCAGGTACAGAAGGTTGTTTTTGTCACTGTACTGTTGGAAAGACAGTCTGGAAGCAGGAACTTCTAGGATATGATAGCTGAAGTCTAGTAACTGCAATATGTGGTTATAGTAATGTATTCTTGAGTAGAATTAGGTGAAGGAGGTATTAAACTATTTTTTCATTTTCTTGTTAAGTGCTTTGTTGTACTAGTAATATTTTTTTTCCATTCTTGTGAAGCGGGTGTGGTTTAACCTACCCACATGCTGGAGTAATAAACACTTAGTGTTGTATGTAATACATGGAAAATAAGATTAGCAGAAATAATAAAAACATGGTGTTTGTGCTGCTGCAGATGTGAGAGCTAATGGGACAGCCAGGGGCAAGTGATGAATCAGTTAAACAGGGACCAGGCACTCTGGTTAAGCCAGCCCTTCTCTTCTGAGCACAAACAAGGATACAAGTTACACTCTGATTGCAAACTTGTTTGTTTGACTTTGCCTCCCTGCTCCCTGAGCCAAGCTGCCTTAATTATACCAGGGAATTGCTTCAAAATGACTTCCAGATAAATCATTATCTGTACTTGAATGACTCTTACATCTGTAGCATTCTTGTCTCCAGGTGAGGAAAGTATTCCTCAGGGTCTGTTCTAAGTGCGTTTCCTTTGGAAGGCTTCTATTGATGTGCTTTAGTCTGTTTCCTCAGTACCTTTTGTGTAGGACTAGGTAAGAAAATAGTAATTGCAGAGAAAAATATTCTGGGCCAGATGATTTGCTTTGTAGCATGGAATATATAGGGCTACTTGATTTCTTGCATCTTTTACTCCTACTGCTTTGGGCTGTGCCTTGAGTGGAGAAACTCTTTGCTAGCTTGAGTCACAGTGGTGCAGGTATCAGCAGCTTCAGGTAAAGCCTGGGCTGGGGTGTGTTTTAGAGGCCTGTCCTCATCAAGTGAACTTTCATGAAGGAATCATCTCATGTTTGTACTCTCTGGACATTCTGCCAAAATGGGTTTGCAAACCAGGGCTTCTAAATTAATGCTGAATATTTCTCTGAATACATCACACTCCATCCTAAGGCAGTGTTGATAAAATAAAGCATTCTCCAATTTACAGGAGGGGTTTTTGTGTATATCAACTTTCTGTCACGGACAGAACTGTGCTGCAGTCTTGTCACTGATTTATCTTGATCCCTACTCCTTATGTCATCAGGGTGGGTTTTTTTTCTATGAAGCAGTGACATCATACTCTAACATAATATTTGGATTCTCATTTTAAAAATTGACATGAGTTATAAACATTTTCTGTGAATGAAAAAGAAGAAAAGGTGAAATTTGGTGTTGTCAGTGAGATACCATGATTGATTAACAGATTTTATTTCTCTTGAGAAGTATTCTGGTCCACAACTCTCTGGTGGGTGGTCTGACAAATCAAATGTAAGATGCCTGAAACCAGTAGTCCTATTTGAAAATCTAGGCCAGAGGATTTTGCCAAGTGTAAACATTGTCTCATGGTGTGAAAAACAACCAAACAATTTTGGTTCATGAATATAATTTACTTGAAGACAGACAATGCACTTGACATGGCTGTTTATACCCAAGCTTTTACGCCATTCATATATCTGATGGATTTTTAAATTGGTTGGTTTAGAGCAGCCCAACCAGAAGTGGCTTTTATAATCCATAGTAGTAATTTCTAGATTCTGCAATTACACTGGATTTATTTATTTAAGCAGACACCTTATAATTAATCTTCTAGTTGGCTTTGACAGCAGTTTCACTGGGTCTTCCCATTGCTTTTTTTTAAGCCTGGAAGTCAGAGAGCCTTTGATTATTGCAGCTATTTCTGTAGGTAGCTAGAAAAAAAAAAAATCCCCCGCTTAGCTGTGGAATTGGGTTCCATTCCACTCCTGTTGGAGCCAGTGGTGGGCACTCCTTGTGATTTCACTGTGCTTTGTGGCAGAAGCTCCAAACCCAGCACCTGCCTCCGGATGAGCTGCCCTGGAAGCACAGAGAGACAGGAAAGGTGCTGCAGGTGTGACCCAGCACGGGGCAATCTCCTTTCCTTCCACCGCCACACCAGCCTGGCTGGGGACAGAGCAGCACCTGGGCTGTGCCTGCCTGCTGCTCCATTCACAAAGAGGAGATGGAAGTGCCAGGCTGTTCTGTGTCTCCTCCTGTGTGTGAATCCCCTTGGATTTTGTGGGCTCGAGAGCAATTCCACCCCATGGGTCACGTGGCCCTAATTGGGCTGGTGGAATCTCCACAGTCCTGTGTGTTCCCCAGGGTTTGTTGTCATCAGACCTCATTTTACCCCCCACACCCTTCATCCTCTTTTGTTAATCCATCAGTTTTGGGAATGTCTGAATAGTGTTTATTACTTTTATTATTTGGGTGGGAAAATGGCCATGGAGCTTTGATTGTTTTATGGCAGGAAAAAGGCCTTGTGGAACCCCAGGCACTTTGGTTTTTTTTTTGTTTGGTTGTTTTTTTTGTTTTTTTTTTTTTTATTTAACCCCAACAAGGAGTGCAGAAAAGTAACCAGTAATTTAATTGTAAGTGAAGAATTTCTTGCTGGTTATAGCCTAGGGACATGTTTTATTTGAATCCAAAAATCAACCAGAAAACAAATTTAATTACTTTCTAATATGTCTTGTTAAAGCATGGATCAGTCTGTGCTGCAGATGAGCTTTGGAGGTTCTGGTGAGAGAGAATGCAGACTCCAGTTTTGCTGGTAGATTAAATGCTGGATGTCAGCGCTTTCTCTGATAACAATGTTGTTGAGAACTGTTCTGGCACACCAGATTCCCCTGCATGCCTCTAGCTTGCTGTGGAAGTTAACTCAAGACTTCAGCTTGTTCTGTCATACTCCATTTGGAAAGTTTGGATTTCAGAAGGGGGAAAATAATGCTGCCTGCTTTTAGCATCTGAAACAAAAGTGAAGAAAGCTGGAGCGGCTGATTTTGAAGTTTGTGAAAGAAGCCTTACATATCTTTCTTCAAGGAATAACTCAGTTTTATCTTGTTGTATCTTTCAAAAACTCAATCATTAGATCATTGGTATAATTAAAATATCAACAGACAAATGATGAATGTTGTCTTGCCTTGCTGTATTTTTTATTGGGTTGTTTATTTTGGGTTTGTTCTTTTTTTTTTTAAGATACTTTTCTGCAAGATGAAGCCATTTCTCCCAGCACATTTGACATGTATTAAATATATTGGTTTTAGGAAGATGCTGAGCAGTGCTTCTTACGCTCTGTATTCTCCTTTTCCTGTGGGCAAAGAGAAAAAAATGTAATTATTTCCTGTGTTCCAAACAGTTTAAAAATAAATGTTTGTAGACACTTTGTGTCTTTGTCAATTTGCATGCTAAACACTGTTGATAATGATGGAAAACATGACAGTTGAATGTTTCCTGTATACAGAAATTTATGTGGTTATGGATTTAAAATTGTCCTGACTATCCCTAGTAAGAGAAGTCAGGTAATTTGTTACTGTTGCTCTCTTTGTAAAATACATTGAAAAATCCTTCTCTTTTTCAGTATTTTTAAATCTTTAATTATAGTATCTCGTATGTCTGAATTTTGAAGGACTTTACCTGATCCTTTGTGTCTGTGTCTGCTTGTGTTACGTCTCTGCATGGGCAGCTCTTTAAAATGGTTTTGCATTTTAGGGTGTGAGATTTGGCTTGGTTTATACCTCACCCTGTGCTTGCTTTATGGGACAGTCACTTAAGTTCCAGTGTCCCAACTGTCCTGTAAGGAGGATAATCTTATTTAACATGAATAATGTGCTGTACCAGTATTTGTGAGTGGCTGCAGGTACCTTTTATCTGCACCCTAAGAATTAATGAACATCTTGCCTGGAAATCTTGTTGTTAAATACATTTTTTGTTACTATGTAACCCTCTTTTATTGTATTTCCCTGGATCAGTGATGTATAGGACTATATATTACATTTTTTAGCTTTCTGCTTCTGGAAAAGAA
The DNA here is from genome assembly GCA_025920805.1 of Petroica traversi. Classification (NCBI taxonomy): domain Eukaryota; kingdom Metazoa; phylum Chordata; class Aves; order Passeriformes; family Petroicidae; genus Petroica; species Petroica traversi. Next base: position 202,636 of record JAHLSL010013062.1, read on the forward strand.
ATCTGTTTGGGTGGGTATGCTGGAGTTGTTTTGGAAGCGCATGTAAAGTACTTTAAGCAAAACAGATTTAAATTCATCACTTGAGTATAAATATCCAACAAGACAGCTTACAGATTTTTCTTCCAGCTTGCTGCCTAGGGAGTTGAGGTGTTGTAGAGTAAGGAAATGTACAGCAGAAGGAATACCCACTTCTCTGTTACTTTTTAACTCCCTTTTTTTTATGTCTCTACTCATATATATAAGGCAAGAACAAAATGCATTAAGTTTTTGAAGTAAAGGTGCAAACATTCTTTTTAGATAATATTCTGATTATCTTGATTGTTATCAAATTAATTGATATTATTCTGTCACTACTGATGGAGAAGTAGCTAATGAGAATTAACTATATTAACGCTGGAAAGTGTGATTTTTAAAAGCGTTTTAAAATGCATCTCAGTGAGAGAAGCCAATGTTACCTGTTAGCAGTTTGAATGAAACACTCTAGCTCTTTTAAAAGATTGAAAATAAGTTAAGTACTTTATTTTATAATTTATTCATGATTCAGTTTTATTAGGAACTTACCTGCTTTACTTAATTGTATCTGCATTAAGAACAAGATAAATTTCAGACCCTTTTCTCATCTCCAAGCCCAGTCTGGTTAGGATAAAAGTGTAAGCACTGTGAATCTAGAATTGTGTAGTCAAGGTGAATGGGAAGGTGAAATCCATTATCTGCTGAAATGCTGGTGCAGGTATGTCTTTGGGAACATGAACTGCTGCGCTGATATTTGCTAAGAAGCCTGCAGTGTGTGTGCATCCTGACACTGCTTTTCCTCCTGGAGAGGGAGAATAGTTATTTCCAAAATAACATGGAAAGAAAGAACCCTCTTTTTTGAATTTGTAGTTGAGATGTCTCATGGTTTTTTTTTTTTTTTTTTGACTGCTGTTTACAGTGGTGTAAAAACTGTTCATCTCCTTTTAGCATCTTTCTGCAGCCAAGTTCAGTTAGGAAGGAATAATGTGAATTTGGCCTAGGAAAATAGGTCAGTTCTGTACTTAAGTGTGTGTGTAAGTGGTAGTTAGTGGGTAGCCTGCAGAAAGGAAGAGTGACTTTGTTTTGCTGATTGATAAACATGCCAGCCATGGCACAGCCCTGCCTGGCTGGCTGATCTGGCCTCTCTTGAGGCCACTCCAGGCAGCACAAAAGAAGTGTCATTGCATGTAAAAATGACACGTGTGGTCAGATTGGTTTGGTCCAGGTATCACTCAGCAATATATTATGTATAAGGTTTTGGTGCATGTGTATTTTCATTTTCAAGAAGCAAAACTACCTTGATGTGTCTTCTTATAGTCAGTGCAAGTTACCTGGTAGCTAGGAATGGTTTTTTGAGCCTTCTAGGAGCATGGCTGTTCTTTGGGACATAAAAAAGAGGTTTTCCTGTAATAAAATAAACGTTTAGCTAGCAGGAATTTTACAAAGAGGAGATTTTGTTTGCTTTAAATGGAGCAATTTCCCTTAGGAATAACTGATTTGTGGGTAGAAAATGCGAAAATTTGAATGTTGTGGTGGGAGAAGGTTGGAAAGACAGATGTTGATGTCCATTTCTGTGAGTGAACCAAAAGCTCTTCCTGGAGGATCCTTTCTCAGAAGGTAAGGCATGGCTTGGAAAGGTAACAACTTGAGCAAGAGAGGTGCTTAGATCTGCACATGAGGGAGAACTTCCTGATCCTGAGAAACTTTGGCTCTGGGATGATGCTGTTGGAGGGACAGGGGGCAAGTTGTGCTCCTGTATGGGGAAAATGAGATGCAGAACACTTCAATGGCTTGATCAGATGCACGTGCCCAAGAGGGTGGGAGTGGAAGGAGGCTGTCCTGGTTTAGGGCAAATATTTAGGAGGAAACCTCTGGGGGGTCTCCTCTAGGAAGAGCCGATTCCAATCACCCCTCCCCCTACAGGTCCGGGAAGAATTTCCTTAGAGAAAAGTGGAAAAAACTATTTATTTAACAAGTTGAATATTCACAAGCATAGAAAAACAAATTTGGATAATATGAAAGCAATGAAACCTCTCCTTCCTCTGAAGAGATGGTAGATTGAGTCCATCTGAGTCCGGTTCAGTTCTCCAATGGGGGGAGGGGGGGCGATTGCCGGGCCTGGCTGCAGAAGTCGGTGAGGGAGGGGGGGGCCCCAGGGGTTCCCTGGTGTCTTGGGCCCACGCGATGCCAGCCAGTCCCAGGAGGAGGAAAAAGGAAAAAATACCCAGCAAAAGAAACAAAGTCTCTCCCTGTAAAAAAAGCCGAGAAAAATCCGAGGAAACCCTCCGCTGTGAGCTCTTCTAGCACCCACACCAGAGAGAGTGAAAAAAGAAGGAAAAAAAAAAGATAATGCGGTCCCACTGGAATGTAGCCTCTCCACTCTCTCAAGGCCTAAGTGATAAGATGTGACTCCTGCAGACAAACGGCGAGTGGTTTTTTTTCCTCCACTTTCACTCTCTCTGTCTCTCTGGGCCTAACTTAAAGCTGTAGAACTTAATGTCCAGCATAAGCAAGAGGACGATTGGGGATACAAACTGGTCATATGGCCAACCCAGGACAGAGGCTCACGTGCTGCTTGTCTGGTAATCCTGGAGGAGGTTGTGCCTTCCCAGCTTAGTGGCAATGACAAGGATTCGACAGTGAGAGTTCTCTCCATGTGTTTGCTATGCCTGGGGATTTTTAAACTAAAACCCCCTCCTTTGTGCATCTATTTTATTTGTAACAGCAGTCTGTAGACTAACATGAGATGGTGGCATGGATTTGTTTTTCATGCTCGTTTATCCACCTGCTGGAGTTGAGGATTGTACTGGAGTGAGGATGGGTAGTAAGCATTTAATTTGTTGCAGCTAGAAGAAAGATGCAGCAAACTTTATTTCTGAAGCAGCTCAGGCTTTTCAAAGAAATCCTCCAGGGAGTCATCCCTATGAACTGCATTGACTGAGAAGCATTGACTTGGTCAGGTTATGTTTGTAGACACAAACATGTTTTCCAAGCCCCAAATGGTTGTTTTTAGAGGCCCTGGTCTCTGGGAGCTGGCTGGGGCGCTGTCAGGGCTCTCTGGGCTCTGTTTGGATTCCCTGTGGCTGGGATGCCTGGCTGGAGAGCACATGGCTTTTGTGTGGCTCCTAATCCTCTGTCTGAGCATCGTCCTGCGGCTCAGCGCGGAGAGAGCCGGCGGAAGCTGAGCCGCAGAGAGTTCAGTGGCAATGTTTTTATCAATGCACTTTTATCCCCTGAACTGAGCAAGCAGAGCAACAATGGGATTTTTTGTAGCTCGTAGGTGGCAAACAGCTCTGTTTGCTGTGGATGAGGAGTTGGGATCGCTGTTCCTGGGTTGTAGCTTGGTGTTTTCTTCTTGGCTTGCACATGTGGACTAAGCTCTTTGTCTGGCCTGCTCTGCCAAAATCTAGGGCTGGACAGTACTGAACTGTGACCTGCACAAGTTTGCTTAGTAATCTTCCATGTTCCTGTTTTATGTGGAAGATTCTCCTGGAAATGCCCAAGGGAAAAAAGAGGGGTTGGAGGTGGCTGGTTGTTGAAAGCAGTCAAGTTGTAGTAAAACTGGGCCAATTTGAGAGTTACTGGCACAGTTAAGTGAATTTATTCATTACATTTGGCTTATTTTGCATTTTGGATGAGACTTACATGAAAGGATGACTTCAGATAGTGAGGAAGAAATTACTATTTCAGTTGTTCCTCCTTGCTCTAAAGCAGGTAGGGTGGTGTTACCATTTCCATGCACCAGCAATACCAAAGTGGCAAACTTCTTTAGGCAACACTTGCAGAATATTATGTAAGACTATTAAATTCCCCTCATTTCCCTGCCAAAAATAGTAAACCTTGAAAAATATGCAAAGCATTCCAAAGCTTGTAATTACCAGAGTGCTGAACTACAAAGTTTCTGCATTTTTGGAGACCCATTTTAGATGCACTCTGGGCATATTTGTGTTCTCGTCCTGCAGGCTGCCCAGGGCTGCTGCCTTGTCAGGTCTGGTACACACAGGAGGGTCAGGACTGCTCAGTCCTGGAAGGGAGAACTTCAAAGCTTCAACCTTGGAAGAGCATGACTGATTGGAATTAGGATTCTATTTTTAATTACCGGTGCTGCAGTTTAATACTGGAGGCATTGTTGTGTTCCAAACAGTGGTTTTTAGAGAGTTCAGTGCAGATCTTCACTGCTTGGATCTGCACTTAGCAAAGGTCCTTTTTCTCTGGAATTACAGGAACTGTGTCAGTAGTTCAGAGTACACACCTATGCAGTGTTTCCCTTGCTTTTCAGTTTGAGATTGTCATTGTGGCTTTGTGGACTTAAGTGTGATGCACTATTAATCACTTTCAGAGCAGCTGCTCCCAAGAAGTGAGTGAAAACAGGATACTGATTGCAGAGCATGGTGGGATGTTTTGAAATAAAAAGCACTTAATCAACATTATTTAGATCAGACACTCTTTTTATTAAGTATTTGAGCCCTGTGCTACAGGGTGATGCTCTGAGACAAGACAGTTTTGCATTAAAAAAAGTATTATCCACATCAATGATTTAATGTTGGAGTGTGCTTTTATGTGACGATCTTGTTAAAATTCTGCAAGAGATTACCTTTGCATTTTGCCTTATCTGAAACCCTGAAATGCCTGATGTTGAATCTGTGAAGTTATTTTTTTTATTTAAAAAAGTAATTGCAAATCAAGCAAGTAAAAGGAAGAAAACTAGCCATGCCTACATGCATTACACATTTAAGTAGATGCGTGAAGTATTTGGATTTCATATTTGCACAAAACCAATACATTTTTTCAGACAATTAAATATTTTGCAAATTAGTCACACTTAAACTGGCAATTTTTTGAAGTAACCATAAAAGCATTTACTGAGCTAAAAAAGTCTTTTGTTGCTTCAGCTCTGATCCACATTAATTTTTCTAATTCATCTACCCATCACTGCCTTTAAAATTTCTTGTTCTTTGAAATGCACAAATAAGTTTCATCCTTGTTTTTGGGAGCAATTTTATTTAAAAAAATTTTTGAAAACCCTCACCATTGTTTTTTCAATTTTGCCACACCCACCACAAGATAAATTCCTTAATTTTGTGCTGGGTTGCAGGGTAATCACAGGGAATGGTGCTCCAGCAGCTGCGTGTGTTCAGCTGCTGTTTGTGACCACACCTACGTAAGTCACTGCTGAATGTGGATTTTTGGGATTGTGTTGAAAGTAAGAAAACTTCATCTGGGCATTATCTTCAGCTGTAATGTGCTGAATTACTGAAAGCTGCAAGTCTCTCTTGCTACACTCAGATCTACTCTGTAAGTACCAGTGCAGTGAGGCACAAGATTAGAAATATTTGAAAAGTAAGGCAAAGCCCTTGGAGTTTATAAGTGAGGATGTGTAGTGTTATGTCTCTATTTGGAGAACCATGATCTAATCTTATTTATAAGTATCAAATGAAGTAGGAAAATACACTTTCCTTGTGTGCTCAACATCAGCAACTGCAAAAAGTGGCCCTTATTTCCTTCAAAACAAAATAATCTCTGGGGATAAAGGCTGATGGGAGGCACTCAGTGGTGATTTGCGTTCTTGCTGACATATTTCTCCACTGGTCTAGGTTTGAAACTGAAAACACTTTAGGCTTGTGACAGCTGACTTTGGTATCAAGTAAAGGCCATATTGCATCACTACCTCCTTGTTGAAGCTGATTTTCCTCTTCATAGCTGGGCAGGAGGATGTGTGCTCGTGATTCCCAGCGTGGGGCTGGGATGGGTTTCCCATCTGGTGTGCAGAGTCAGGCTGACACAAAAAAATCCTTCAGCTGTTACCACTGTGAAGAAAACCTTCAGGTGGTGGGGGAACAAAAACCTGTGGAGTCAGAAATAAGTCTTGATGAGTGGGTGGGGTTTTTTCAATGTGTTTGAACTTTTGAGGGAGTTTTCAGTTGTGTTTTTTTCCCCCTTGGGTCCCAGTTTGAATTCTAGGAATCTCATCTCAAATAGAGCCACAGGTGTTGATGATGGGAGAGGAATGGATGTTCAGAGGGATGTAGGGTTGGGAGAACCCTGGATGGCTCTTTAGAAGGATCTGGGAATGTAAGGATTTTTTTGGGGATTGCTGTAGTGGCAATGAAATTGATATTTGGTAGGCATTAAAGAAAAAATACCTTGAAGATGTCAGTCATCAATCCTGAGCACAGCTGTGGCTTTTTTTTTTCTTTCTTTTTTTTTTTTTTCCTCCCTCTCAGTAGCATGGCTGGCTGAAATGCTTCCTTGCCCTGTACCAACCCTCTGTGCTGGTACAATTGTTTATGGACTCAAGCGGTGACTGGGAGCAGAGAACTCCATCTGGGTTAAAAATAACTTGGTCCCAGAAAATAAACTGTATTTTTAACCTGGATCAAGTTTCCTGGTCCAGAACATTGTACAGCCCTGCAAACACTTGCAGTGACACAAGGAAGGCACTGCACTGGTCCTTGGAGCAACTAGGGCACTTTAAGCCAGGTTTTGTGTTATATCCCAGTTGCAATAAGCTTGGCAAGCAGACATGGGAACTGTTTTCAGCTGTATCCCAAGCTTGCAGTGGAGGGATGTGTTTTGTGGGTTTTTGGGGCCTTTTTGAGATTCAAGTATTGTGTTAACAAAACAGCATGGGTTTTTGTGTCATTTAATCAATCAGGCATAATTTTCAACAATAATAATAGCTGAAATAAAAATCCATCCATTTAATACTGAAGTATTTTAGTGGAATGGCCTGGGAAACAACTGCCATGTGACAGCAGAGAGAAATGGTGAAGTCTGGAGGCTCACAAAGTGTGGCTCTGCCCTCCTGGGTGCTTGGTGGGGCTCAGCTGCAGAGGTAGGATGGCACTGGAGGTGTGTCACATGGGGACAAAATGTCATCCATACCTTTTAGAGACATCCAGGGGCTGTCAGGGATCCACGTGGCACTCAGGGAGACCTTTGGTACAAGTGTGTGTCATCTGCTTGATGGGAGGTGCCAGTTCATGAGTTGTCTGTCTATTGTCTCCTGTCACCCTCCCTTGGTGGCCTCTTTCTCACGTCTTCCACTGCCGAGAAAAACATGTACTGAACCATCTTCTAGTCCCAGCAGTGTCACAGAAACAGCCCAGGTCTGTGGGACTTGCTTTTAGCAGGTAAAAATTGGAATATTTCTGAAGCAAAACCATTCAATTTCTTCAGTTCTAGCAAAAAGCAAAGCCCTGGGTACCTTCCACATGGATAGAAATGAACATGCAGTTGCTAAGGAGTGAGCACATCCTGCTTTTCATGTGTGAAGGTTGCCAGAAGGCTCAGTCTCCTTCTGAATGTGCATCTTAATTTCAGGCTTCTCAGGACAGCAAAAAATTGGGTGTTGGGAGGAGGGAGGAGTACACCCCCTGGGCCTGGGGATTTTGGTCTTGGCCATGCATCTGAGTGTGCCTTGGGTTAGTCTCATTCCCTCTTGGGACTTTGCTTCTGCCTCAGTATCAGGATTGAGAGCTGAGTGTGGAGAAGTGAGGATCATCTCATGACTGAGCCATCAGTGTTTTGGGAACAATGGGTCCATGTATGATGTGGGGTTGGGGGAAAAGTTGGTATGTGGATTGTTGAGGCTGTTGTTTGTTTTCCTTTTTTTTTTTGTTTAGAATGTGATTTAGAAGTCTTAGGAACTGGAGTGAAACCACCTTTCTTTTTTTTTCTTTTTCCCTTGGACTTCAGAAAATTCCTCTAGCATGGTGAATCTGCTTTAATGAGGGATCAAGCAGTGAGATGCCTTGGTTCCTAATATAGCAGATACTACATCTGCTTCCTGTGTGTTATCAGACGTGTTTTTCGGTCTGGGTTGTAATCTGCAAAGCTCTTGTGGAACTGGCCCTGGTTATTTTAGAGGCCTTTTCAGTCTGTGGTCTGGAATAACACAGTAATCGGGGGCTCCAAGTGGACAGGGTTTGAAGTGATACTATCTAGGGTGATGAGGAGCTTTCCTGACAGCAATCAGCCTGGAACTCTTGTTGTGTGTGATACCAGCCTCAGCCTGGAATTCACTGGTTTTAGAGTGATGGGTTTTACAGCAGGTTTATCTGTGCTGGTAGCTACAAGAATGCTTCAAGTGAGGGGCCTTCTAAGAGAGCTTCTCTGCTCCAGTGCCTGGAGATCATGCCTGAAATTCTTCAGGATTTTAATTTTTTTTTTACATAATTACCATGTTTTTCCATGTCTGATTTTTTTTCCATCTTGTGAAGAAATATCTTCCCTTTTGCTGTATTAAAAAAATACCTGGTTTTTGGCCTGTGTCATGAGCGTAAGTTTAAAGAATTGCTTGTGAGAAATGCTGACTTAATCTTCTAGCTTGGGAGGTGTGTGTGATTTTCAGAGAGATCCCTATTTCACACTCCCTTTGGATTTTTTTAGGTGAGAAGAAATAAATTCAAATTCCTGAAAATTCTCATGTGTAAAAATCCAAACTATTTGTGGATGTCTGCTGCTGAATGAAAATGTGTTGGCTATCGGGCGCTAAGATGTTTGACAAAAGGCTTCAGAGTGGCAGGAGTGGGGGAGATGGGGAAAATAATGTTTGTTTGAAGATCAGTGCACCCTGGAGAAGAAATTTATTATGGTAGTATCAGAGTAAATAAAGTCCTCCTTTGGTGTAGTTTTGTTTGTGTCTTTTTAATTAGGGTGATTCCTTGGAGACTGCTGGAGATTGACCTGTGTGGGTTTATGATAAGGATGCGTAAGAAATTTTTTGTATTTTGTTCTAAGTAGGTTTTTTTTTCTTTCTCTACAACTGATGGTTGTAACTTTGGTTACCAGTAACAAAGGAGAAAATTTCTTCTTAATCATTCTGTTCCAGTGTGTGGGAATTACCCCAGGTTTACTGCTTCTGGTACTGTGCTGCTATGAAAAGAGAAAAGGCAATAAATGCAAGCTCGAGTTACGAGTTCCATTTTCTTAGTCCTGCATTCTGAGGTCAGCATCAGCTTGCCCCATCAGAGAAATGGGAATAATCCCAGATTTGCCCAGTTGTGGCAGGTAGTTTATGTTAGGAGAAGCATATTTTATGTCAGGAATTGAGTGGAACTGACATTGCAGATGGAAGGTAGAACACTCAGATAAATGCTTATTTTAGCTTACGAGTAAAGCCAGAATCTGTGAACTCTGGAGATGTTTTGAGGGCATAGCATGTTCAGAAATGTGTGACTTTGTTTTGTGCAGCAGCTTCTTCCCCTTCATTGCTTCAAGTGCTGATCAATGCCTTTCCCTGCTGTGCATGAACCTTGTAATCTCCCCTGGACTCACCCGGGTCTGAGAAGCTCCTTTCAATGTTGCCGAGGCAGACAACCACAGCCCAAGGTGCTGAGTGGATCTTTGGCACCCAACTCCCTCTTCCAGGCACAGGGGACATGGGACATTGCTCCCAGGAGCAGACAGAGCTCCCTGAGGGTCAGGCAGGGAAGGTGGCAAGGCTTTTCCTGATCTCCTGCAGTGCCCAGTGCCACCTGCCACATGCCAGGCAGGGACGGAGCCTTGCTGCCCGTCCTGTGCTCCAGGGCTGCCTTTTCTCTCCCCAGCCTGGATTTATAGGGTTAGACTGTGCACCAGTTAATCTACTCTGAAGTATTTTTATGAAGAATTGAAGCAAATTGCTTTCCCACTCATGCGTTTTTACAGATAGAGGAGTAGTTTTTCTCATAATTCCATGAATTATTGATTACTCTGGGCTTCCTTTCCATCTCAGATCGTGCTGCTGCAAAAGTAGAGATGCCCCTGCTCTGCAGCATCACTGAGGTCTGGTGGCGGGGAGGGGACTATGTCGAGTTCAGTGTTAGAGTGAACTAACAGTGAGATAGCTCAAGCCCTGTGAGACATTTTAGCCCTGATAATCACCACGTACAAGAAATGTGTCTGTGGTTAGCAGCAGATCTGCAGTAACACAGGCCACTGTGATATTCCTCTACCTGGAAGAAAGCAGTGTGGTTGGAGAGCTGTGCAATGTATGAGTATTCTCACGTCTCCATCCCTGGGAGTTAGACTGGAATAAGAAAAGTTTTCTAAAGCTTCTAGTATTTTTTCTTTTTTACTTATAATAAAGGGATGGAAAAAAACCCATCAGGTGGTATTGGCATTATGTACTTTGCTTAGAAAATAGGGTGTTGCAGTTTCCCTAGACAGCAGGATTTACAGCAGGGACATGTGGAATTTTCTGTCTTGGAGTAGACGATGAGCTGCTTGTGTGTGCTGCTCTCAGCTGAAACATCACCATTTTATCTGTGACCCAAGCCCGTGGTTTGTTTTTTCTCCTCATTTGTAAGATCTGAGCAATGTTTTCTTGCAGGACAGCCATGCCTGTAGTCGACATTGCAGTGGCCCTTTTCTCTCTGTACAGAAGTGCACTCAGCACGTGGTGTGTGCTGCTGTGGGGCTGCAGCTCAGGCACTGTGCAAACCCTGAGTGCTGATGGAGAGGCTGTAGAAATACCCATAATGTTGCTGCTGCTCTAATCCTGCCCTTGAAAGCAAGAATGTCGATGGAATCTCGGTCGTATTCTTTAGGTCTTGCATTCCTCAGTAAATAACAGGATTTGACTGTAAAATGCCATTTGGGGTTTGAGTAAGGAAATGCATGAGAGGCCTAATTGCAGTCGGGATGCTCTCTGTACCTTCTAAGCAGGGAGAACAGGCTGTGGAGTCAGTTTGTGAGGCTGTACTTCAGCTCTGTTAAAATGTTTGAGATTCATATTGTCTTTGCTCTGGAAAAGAAACACCCCCCTGTCCTTACTCTTTTCACACAGAATTAAAGGAGGTAAATCTGGGATTTTTATCCACTGAGGTGGAGGCTTGGAGTTCTGCAGTGTAATGCTCTCTGTAAGAAATGCACTGAGATAGATCCTTTTCCCCTCTCACAGTAATGAGGGGGTTGATTTGAGGCAGGAAGCATCTTCCCATCCCTCCCTGATAATCCAGGCAGCTTGGAAAAGCTTAATCAATGCTGGCCGTTTACAGTGTTTACTGTGTGTGGCAGAGAAGAACTGCAGCACTTATCACCCCTCCTGTTTTTCCTGTCTCTAGAAGCCTAAAACTGTCACTCCTCAGCAATTCCTCATGCTGCAAATCCCCATTTCTCTGGTGTGCTTGTGCTTCCTAAATGACCCTTATCTGTAGTGACAGGGCTTTAATGACCAGTCGATCTGGATCTGAGTGGCCACTCTGTCTTATCTTGCCACACTGACTTTATTTTGAGAGCAAATTCTGCCTGTCATAAATGGAAATTACTGCAGTTCTTGCTGACTCTCTGCCAGTTTGAATCCTGCTTTAGAAGCTGGATAAAAGTTTTTAGATAAGAACCCTTAAAAGAAGTGGAAAAGTAAAAAAGATTGGGGCTTTTGAGACTGTTCCTTTCTGATGGTTGAATGTGGGACCAGTAAACAGCCCTGCCATTACCAGCAATGTAAATTCCAGCATATCCAGTATCCTGTAGTGGCTGTCCTGACTTAAATTGTATTAGTCAGTGCAGAGGGCACAGTCAACTGATGCTGGTGGCATTCAGGCAGCTGCCTCTGGTAGTTTTGTTCACCACTTCTTTTTAATCACACAAAATTCCAAAGACTGTGCAGTTTCTTTTCTTTAGTTGCTTGATTTAATAGAGCAGGTAGAACCAGTGTGGACAATGTCCAGACTGTAAGGTCAGGCACTGAGGCTGTGGTGTCCTGCAGCTGGGTTGGGTGACTGTCCCCATCACTTAGAATGACACAGACCCTGTGTTAAGTGGTTTTGAAAATCCAGCAGCAAAGAGCTCAGTCTGCTCTTGGATCTACACCAGAATCTTCTGGGGAGGCAGAGGGAAAACAGAACCAGTGTAGTTTTGGCGGTGTGGTTTTTTTGTTTGTTTGTTTGTTTTTTGTTGTTGTTGTTGTTGTTTTGTTTTGTTTTGTTGGAAAATGTCTCTGAAGGCTCTGGTTGCATGAGCTCAAAAGGGAGAGCGAGGCTTTGCCGGCAGCTCTTTGTCCCTGTGGATCTTTGAAGTTTTGTGCAATTAGTCCCGTATCAGTGTCAAACAAGTTTGAAATCTCTTCAAGGCTTACAGCTTACATCGAAGTCATGTCAGTATTTTTCCGTGTTAGAAGGATCCCTCTCATTCAAACGAGATGCATGTTGAGGACAAAAGCTGCCTGTGCCTGCCAGGCTGTTAGGTCAAACAGATAGCAGGAAACTCTGGCTTTCCATCCCCATTGGTTTAATTTTTAACCCACTGGGCTCCAGACCTGTTGTCTTCCCTTCCCAGCACAGCTGGACATCCACGTCTTCAGCATGTCCTCAGAGCACAGAGACTTCCCTTGCTTCCTGAGGCATCTCTCAAGGATTTTTGGTTTTGAAAGACAGGTAGCTTTGTATGAGCAGTTCACCATGCAAGCTTAAAACTTTGTATCATGGTCTTCAGGAGAGTCCAGCATGTGCAGTTACTCCATAAATGGCTTTGCAGCCATACGTGGTAGCTCAGGACCCTCCTTAGCATGTGTTGGTGTGTTGTCCTACCAGAATAAAATTTCCTGGAGCATCCCAGTAAGCAGCTGCAGACAGGAAACCTCCATCTCACTGAGGAGAATGTTACTGGCTCTTGCAGGGACCTCAGTGATACCATTTTTCTCTATCTTAATGAAGCATTACAGTTAGTTTACGTAGTGATAAATATAATAATTATTGTAGCGATGGCTGTGTGCCCAAGATGCCTAGAAAGCTGAACACGAAATCTTTTTAATGGCATCATAATGGTCTTTGTAAGTGTTACAGATTTCCTAGTGTTACGTGTAATAAATAATGCACATTATTTTCTGGTGAACTTGTACATCTCGACAGTGTGTACACAGAGAAAAGACTTTATCTTCAGAACTTTCATTATTTCTGTGGCAACTTTCTCTGGTTAGACAGTGTTCTGCAGTGGAAATGCACAAGTTAAGCAAGCTTACTTCATTAGGTCAACGTGTGTTTGTGAAACTAGGGGGAGATGAGATGGAAAAATACACCAGGCTTTGGAGAGTAAGTTCTGTGACTCCTTCTCCTCTCAAATACATTTTTGTGCATTCATTTCTGATTTGTAAATAATGCATTTTAGAGAACACCCAGCCCTATCCCTGTTATGCCTTCATTCCCTTCGCCCTCTTAAAAAAGGAAACAGTCTATAGCCAGTGTGAGATGCTTGTTTGTGGATTCTGCTTCACTTGGCAAACCAATGACTCTGTTCACTTTGAGTCCCATTCCTGGCAAGGGTCAACCATTTAACTACAGAAATCAGTAGGAAGCTGTTGGACCAAGATGCATCAGGCCAGAGAAAAGCTGTTCGTACTTTTTTTTTCTTTGGGTCTTCTGGCAGATTTGAATAAAAAGTATGTGGAAAAGTGTTAGACCCTTGAATTTTTAATACTGAAGTGTATTCCTTCCTCATATTTAAAATTCTGTGCTAAGAGTGTCTGCAGCACAATAATCTGTTGAAGATGAACCATGAATTTTCAGAATTAGTGCTGAATCCTGTATGGCCCCATCTTCCCTTATGCCTAAGGACCAGGGTTTCCAGCAGCTCCATGTTTTTGGGATGTGTGAGTTGAGAGTTAACAGTCAAACTATTAATGCAGAGTAGAACAAAATACTGCATCCATGGCAACTACAAATGAGACAGTACTAAAATCAGGGATTTTTTAAAAATGCCATATTTGTAGTGTTCTGTGAAAAGCAAAATAGGAACACCTAATAAGATGAGAAGGTATTTATATCTCTGGTGACTTTCAGAGCCATGGTTTATTACTTTGACCAGTCTTGGTAATTTCAATTATTGCTTGTAGAGAACAGAGTATCAAAAGCATCTGACATGGTGGTTTTGTGCAGATACTTGATTAACTTAGTGTTAGGGACCTATTTTTCCTGTGATTTTGATGCTTTGGCAGGAAATAGAATGAAAAAGAGATGAGACAAAAAGGGTGGGTAGTGAATAAAATATGTAGCCTTTTCCTTTAGGAATACAACATACATGGTCTGTCTCTCAGAGAAAGTGTTTTGAAGTCTTCATTCCAGTGAATTCAAGCAGAAATAAGAAGGGTCTTTTAAAATTCTGGTTTCATTATGAATCTTGTCCAGCAGGGCCTTTCCTGCATATCCAGGTGCTTCGTTGGCCGTGTGGTTCTCATATTCCAGTACTGCCTTTGAACAGGGGCTTCAGGGTTTGTCCCCAGCTGCACCTGTAGCTGAGGAATGGGGCTCACCTGGCACCTCTTCTAGGGCACAGCATTTCCTTTCTGTAGGCCCAATGCAAGCTTCTAAGTATAAAGAATTTTTGCATACCCTGGGGAGCTCTCCACAAACCTACCTTGGATGTCCCATGCTCAGTGAAGGGGGGTTTGTTTGCAGGGACTAATGTATTCAGGGCTTTTTGCATATTCAGAAATAAATAGGCATCTAATATGCACACAAATATTTTTGTACCATGTGCAAGGTGATTAATCTAGTGAATCTTTTATATTTTAATTACTCTCTCTCACCCTACAGACTGCCAATTTAGAGGGCTGAGCAGTTCCAGGCTAGTAGTCATCAATCTTGTCTGATGTTACTCAGTTTGAATTGTTGCTTATACTTAATTTCTGTCTTAACCAGAGACTTCTCAGGTCAGCCCACAATGCCCAGATGCTGTTCATTTGCAGTGGTCAATATGTTGAAATCCTGTGGTGGATGGGAAAGTCTCTTGTCTTTTCCAAGGTGACTGGAAGTGCTGGTTGTGGATTCAATGACTTTACACTGAGTGCTGCTCCAGACTGTGAGCTCTTTCCTCCTCCATGAGACTGAAAATAAATGGGTTTGCTTTGCCCTTTTGGACAACAAGCTGATGTGCTGGAAGATGTTGCCAATACCTGTTTTTCCTAATGGTTTAAAAAGCTCGTTAAATCTGCTTGCTTGGTGGAGTTGCCAGTGAGCTCCTTCACACCACATTAAGCATTCCCTCCTTTCTCTCCTTGAGTCCTGGGCGGCTGCTGGGTGGAACAGGGAGCCTGGCAGTGAGGGTTTGGTGCCTCAGGCTGGTGCATGGCTAAAAGATGTGCTTTGAGAAGGAGACACGACGTCTCCCTGGCTGTGGAAAGCCAATTACTGTGGGGCTGTGCAGTGTTAGAGCTAACCCTGGCTCTGTGCTGAGTGTTGAGGGCAAATGTGCAGCTGTGAGACGCTTCCTCTGAGCTGGTGTTGGCCCAAGGAATAGGAACAGGAGGCAGCTACAGCCCCTAAATCTGCCCTACTGAAATGCAGGAGCAAGAATGCACAATGATTGGCAGTGCTGGGAAGGGAAGCAGGGAGGGAGATGTCCTTTGGTGCAGCAGCATGCAGAAAGCCAGAGGGGTCGGCTGGCTCAGGCTCAGGGCTGGAGGTTACCCTGTCCAGAGCTCACATTCGGGACAGACAATATACTTCCTCTGACCTCGAGTCAATCACTTAATCTGAGTAATCTTACTTTGTGGTTTGTGTTCCTGTTTAAAGTAGGAGTGATAGTGTTAGTGGCTGCTGTCTGTCTCAGGTGTGCTGGGATTAGTGGGTTAAATTTAGTTAAGACATGTCAGGCAGAAATAGGACATGAGTGTAGCAGAAATGCTGCTGTTACTGAAATACCATCTTGGAGAAATCTTCTTGTAACACTTCCCAAGCACAAGTCTGCCTTGGACAGGAGATTTCAGAGTTTGAGTTGTGGAAGGCAGAACAATACTCCAACACAGGAAGCTCCTAAGTCATACTGAGATGGGATTATTATTGTCATGTTGTCTCTTATAACCAATAAACCGTTCTGTTCACATAAAAAATCAGTTACATATGGCAAATGAAGCTGTCACTTTAAGTTTTTCTGCAGCATGTTAAAATGATGATTGTGTTGTGGGGGTCAAGTAGGTGTGTTGGTGAGAAAGGTGACACGTTGCAGCTGAGATGAAGGAAATTCAAGTTGTCTCAGCTTGTTCTCACTGAGATGGACTGCACGCCCAGTTTGGATTACCTCTGCAGCTCCTGCTTTCTGGCACAGATACTGTTTTCCTCCAAAGGCTGTGGAAGTGAGGGTTAACTATCAATGGAAATTTCGGCTGCCTAAATTGGCTGCTTCTGACTTGGCTAAACAAGAATAATGAGTTACTTCTCCCTGATGTAATAATTTAATAGCCTATGGGGTTTTTAAAGGCTTTTAAATAAGTCCTTCTTAGGAAGTAGTATGGAGGGAATCACCAACTCTATTTACTAATTGTTTCAATTCCCCCCTATTCCCCCTTGGAGAAACTCTAAACCTGCCTTGAGTCTGTAAAAGGGGATTTTGGGGGGTTGGGTGGGAGGAGCTGCAGAAGGGGAGGGTATTGGATGTTTTGCTTCTCCCTTGGCTGGAATGCTTGAGATTGAGTAACCAGGGTATCGTCTGGCATATCTGAGGCCAGGGCTAAAGCTTACAAAAGAGCTTAAGTCATTTCAGTAAATGAATTTAGCTGTTGTCCATCTACATCCTGTGCTTGTTGAGACTTTGCTGATTCCCAGCTGTTTTCTATTGCTCCTGTGCCAGCAGTTGCTCCACCTCCTCTCAAGAGCTGGTGGAATAATTGGAGTGCTGACTTCCTCCAGGCAAAGGCAGTCAGGTTTGCCTGAATCTCCCAAGTGATGGGAAGAGTGGGGCTGGCTCAGCCTTCTTCAGTGGATTGGGAGTGCTCTTGCAGCTCCTTCTTCATCTGTGCACTCGGGGTGGCAGTGACTTCTGCCTTTGCCTTTAACTGGATTCAGAGAAGTGATTTTGATATCCTTGGGAGCCTTTATCTTTTGTATACTCTGGGTTGTGCTGGTTCTAGGGTTGCAGCAGCTTGTTGGAGTAGAGGAGGGGGAGGAGGGAAGCCGATGGAATGCTTTCTACAAATTGCTCAGATTTCCTGGAGGCAATAAGGGACAAGAATGCCGTGGTAATGTTAAAATCTATGTGAAACGGCCTTTGCATGTACTCGTAGGAAGCCTGTCGATAGTAAAAGAGTAGGAGATTAAAACATGTGTTTTTCCTGGAGGGTGTGAATTTCCAGAAAAGAGGAAAGATAGTTGGGGTTTCTGATCTCCTTTTCTATGCTGGTTGAACCATCCAGGTTAAAGTTCTCTGTCCCATTACATCTATAGAGGAGGATGACTGGAGCATTGTAGACATCATCCCATAATCTCTGTGGTGTTTTCTGTATTCAGTTCAGTCCTACAGGATTGGTATGATACAAACTTTATTCAGGCTTCTTTTTCAAAGAACAAGGAAAAAGGTGTACTACTTTTCCCACAAATTATTTGTCATGGACTAAAAAGCCAACTTTTCCTTTTCAGCCATTTTGTCCCTCTGATTCAGTGAAAGCCTTCTAGTGGAGTCTTTCTGAAGACAGAGTGTTTTTTATTGACTTGGAGGTAGTCAAAGTACATGACAAAGTCCCTAGAAAGTTCTTTCAGTGCTCCGATTTCAACAAACACAGCCTTGGGAAACTCTTAAGTATTTAGAGGATTATGTTATGATTCACTTTGAAACACAGGGAAATGAGAGGCAGGGCCGAAACCTGGTCTGCAGCTCTGAATGTTTGGAGGTCCTAAGCTCTTTGTATGTGACTTTTTTGCCTGGAGTGAAGTCTCTAAGTCTGCATTCAGTTAGTGTTGGCTGGGTGATAGGGAACATGGAATAGACTTGTCCTGATTGTAACCTGGGGGCCTGGAAATAGTTTTAATTTGTGTTTTTGTTACTGAAAACAACCATCCTTGGAACATCTCCCTATCCATCCCTCTGTATGAGCCATGAAATACTACAGGTTCTGCTGGGATGAGAGAGGGCATAAAGCTAGAAGTATTAGTCAGAAATCTCTTGGAATACTGAATATTTTTCTGAGTATCGGAAGGAAGACTTGGGAAAAATTTAAATTTTTAATGCTTTTCCTCTATCCAAACAAATCTTCCTCCCCAATCAGCTGTAATTTTAGTAGCACAGGTTAAGAGTCATGGCACTGATTTCAGTGTAGCTTCTGCCACTCTGTGGACAGAGGAGCTTGTTGTGTGTGGTCTGTCTTCACGTTTTCTTCTCTCCCCTCTCTCTTCCTCTACTTGTTCTGGAATACTGGGATTCTGCAGTTTTTTCAGTTGTAGTAGTTGCTCAGTGGGAGTGTGAGAACTTGTGATGTAAAGCTCAGTTCTCACTTTCAAATTTCTTAGTAATTGGTACAGGAAAACAGACCACTGCAGAACTGCACTCACTGGCTAGTCAATAAATGTAGCTACAGAACTCATCAAACTAAGAAAACAAATCTATAAATGGCATTACTCTTCTCATTCTGGCAGTCTCATTCTTGGGACAACTCTCAGCTCTGTAAATGTTCTTACTAAATTAAAAAAAAGAAAAGGAAAATACTCTTTATTAAGCTTTGACTAAGTAGGGCAAAACTTGACTTATGGCAAAAAGCCCTTTTAAAATGAAGTGACTGAAATAATTTTGAAAGATTAATAAGCTTGATTAGTTTAATGTGAACTGAACATCTAAAATTAGAGGTGATTTGCATTGCTTCATGTTCTTGCATATATTTTGCTCTCACTTATGAAGGTTATGTTTTCTGAGCAGGGATTAGGAACGTGGAACAAGTTATGGATACTTAACTTGGCAAATAAATCTGTCCACACCTTATTTTCCTTCTGGGAGATTTGCTGGGAGCAAGGTGGTAGGAAAGCAAGAAAGGAGGATGTGGAACTTGTGGGGAAGTCACAGACGTGGTCAGATCACCCACCAAAACAGCTTCCTAAAACTGAACTGGGAACTGCTGGCACTGTTCCCAGCAGTGCTGTGTAAAAAGTGAAATCTCTGAGGGGCTGCTGAGGGTGCTGTGGTGTGCTGGGGGTTTCAGGTGAACAGGCAGAGCTGGATTTCAGAATCTGTGTCACTGGCTGGGATGTGTTTATGCAAAGCTGGGGTTCTGGGGCTCAGTGATTGAGGCTTTCCAGCTGCAAACAAAAGGTGTTGCTTTTGGAGGTGAACCTGTGACTGTGAGAGCATGAGGAGAGCCCGACAAAGCCGAGATGGTTAATGTTCTGCTGCAGGAATAATCCGGTGCTTTTTATCCAAAGACGCTGTTTCATCAAAGTTTCTCAGCCAGAGATGCTGTATTTGAAAGCTGTTGGTGTCATGAAGAGGGAAAAGGATTTGGAATTAAAATTACTTGCTGCCTGCTATGTGCTATAGATAGCTGTGAAATAGCGCAGTTTGTTCGGGGACAGCTTTGCTACCTGGAAATAGAAAATAATCCTGGAGGGAAGCCATGTCCCACTGTGCAAATTTGGTAAATAAAGGAACCTTGTCAGGAATGACAGGTGAACCCACCCAAGTCTGTGTGCTGTCAGAGGTGTGTGATCACAGCCCTGTTGTTAAGACGAGTGTTCTCTGCACTTTTGTGGTTAAAATGAAATTAAAATTGTGGATTGATTGGGGGGATCAAATAAAATTGCATGTTGGTTAAACGATCTTTAAACTTGTTTCTAATGATTTGACAGCTCCAGTGTATACTGTGTAAAGGGGCTGAGACAAAGCCCTCTAAGAATTAAGTACCTGTCTGCCAGTGTGCTGCCAGCAGATCAACAGTGACATTCTGTGGTTAACTGGGGTGGTGAATAATACTTTTCCATCATTGAAACCTACTGTTTTCTTTTGAATTTATGGATGTTCTTTTTCTGGAAGAAGTGTGTTTGCTTTACCTCGTGTTCCTGATAAAGATGTGGAGTTCAAACCAGAGCAGTTTATTGAAATTTATTTTTGTAATGAAATATTAATTTATTTCTCCAATGACCAGTTGGCCAGAATCTAAACTTTGAACTGGCACTGGACTGTAAAGCACTTGAAGTACTGTTGTTGTAACGGGGTCACTGTCAACTTCATTTTAGCTCTAAATTTAAGTCCTGTTTACTTAATTTTAAGAAAAGAAACAAGGCAGTGGAATGGCCTGATATGAATTAGAATGTTTTCTATTTCAATCAAAAATGGTTGGTTTATCTCCTCATCCCGAGAAGGATCAGCCCCAGCCCAGAGCACTGCTCTGGGATGCTTTTGCAACTGAAAGGGGAAACTTGGGAAGTGTGACTTTTTAGCATGGGGAAAGTTTGACTTCACTGAAAGACAGGAGGAAAAAGTACTGAAGAAACAAAGCCACAAAATGCATTTTAAATCAATGTCAGTTATGATGATAGATCAAAAACAGATAAATAATTACAAACAAGAGTTGTTAACACTAGCATTTATGAATGCAATATCTTATAGTAATGAACCTTGTGAATTTTCATTGTTCTAGGATAAAGCATCCATTTTAGATAAGAAAAAAAAAAACCTAGAGTGATTAATCCAGTACTTGAAAACATGCCTTTCTGCTGAATAACCCCTTGCTTCTGAAAGGATTAAGCATCACAGCTCCTCCTTGCACAGTGAAGTCTGTACCTTAACAGCTGGTGAATTGACTTGTTCAAGGTCACAGTCCCTGGCGTTGCTGGAAATAGAAGTGATGCCAGACTTGCTATCCTGTCCTGGTTTAGGGCAAATATTTAGGAGGAAACCTCTGGGGGAGGGGGGGTCTCCTCTAGGAAGAGTTGATTCCAATCACCCCTCCCCCTACAGGTCCGGGAAGAATTTCCTTAGAGAAAAGTGGAAAAAACTATTTATTTAACAAGTTGAATATTCACAAGTATAGAAAAACAAATTTGGATAATATGAAAGCAATGAAACCTCTCCTTCCTCTGAAGAGATGGTAGATTCAGAGTCCGTCTGAGTCCGGTTCAGTTCTCCAGTGGGGGGGCCGATTGCCGGGCCCGGCTGTAGAAGTCGGCGAGGGGGGGGACCCTTGGGGATTTCCCTGGTGTCTTGGGCCCACGTGATGCCAACCAGTCCCAGGAGGAGGAAAAAGGAAAAAATACCCAGCAAAAGAAACAAAGTCTCTCCCTGCAAAAAAGCCGAGAAAAATCCAAGGAAAACCCTCCGCTGGCTGCCGTTCCAGCACCCACCCGAGAGAATAAAAAAAACCGCAGTCCCGCTGGAATGTAGCCTCTCTGCTCTCTCAAGGCCTAAGTGATAAGATGTGACTCCTGCAGACAAACGGCGAGTGGTTTTTTTTTTTTT
>JAHLSL010013062.1:239625-279440 GCA_025920805.1 Petroica traversi
CAATTATTTATGAAAGGAAATATTTGATGTTTTTGTGGAAGGTGGGTAGGGGAAGCTGAGTTTACTTCTCTTCTTGTTTGGAGCTTAGTATTTCTTGCTTTTGTTCTTCCTGTCCAGTTGTTCCAAATTTTTTTCTGAGCAGCAGAGTGTCCATGCCTGCAGTCTGTGCCGCAGGGAAAGTCCTGCTGTGAGAACAGCCTGCCCCCACCCCCAATTCTACAGAATTTCTTTCAGTGTTATAAATAAAAGATACCCACAAGCTCCTTCTCGGGATTTGGTTCATGTCCTTCACGTTTTGTCTAGTATGTTTTTTATATGTGGCAGCATTTGGAGGTGTTAGATTTTCCTTAGTTTTCCCTGGAAGTGTGGGTGTAGTGAGAGAAGGAAGAAGCTAGGGAGGATCCAGAAGCTGGTCCTGATGGAGAGACTCGGAATAAATGGCATCACTTGAACCCATTTTTCTCAGCTTGAGCCCTCTCTGCAGGTGACATAGAAGGCATCAGAAGTGTAGTTTCTTGCTAATTATTACAAGCCCCTTTCCACATTTGCAAAGGAGAGCTAAACTGGAAAACACGAAAAGCAATGAATAAATGCCCAACAGGTGTAATACCTTGCACTTTGTGCAAAATAAATCTCAGAACCATTTTCTTAAAGGTCAGGTTGTACCACATTTGTTTAAACTGAGCTTGAGAAACTGTTTTAGGTGACCAGTGGTTGCTATAACATGGTTTCTGAAAGAAATCCACCTGAGACTGGTGCTTATCGGTATTATTTAATCAACTGGGAGCTTGCTTTCTTTTTATCTTTGGGAGATATTCCATTGGATTTGGGAACTTCCATGTTTGCTTGCTTTGCTTCATCTCTAGGAATTGCCTCAGGATGCCTTGTCCTGCATCTTCTTGCCACTGGCTTGTGATGGAAGAGTCCTCTTACAGTGGGGACTCCTCCAGTCCTCCTCTCTGGATCATTTTAGCCTGGTACTTCTGGCTGGTTGGTTGAAGGAACATTAGGAAGATTCATTGAGAGCTGTGGTGGTGAGTGGGAAAGGTCAGGAAACTTTCACAGTCTCATAGCCAAAATCAGAGTGAGGACAACTCAACTTTGTAATTCTTTGAAAAAATTATATAGACCAACCAGTAAACATTTTCTTTTTGCCAGAGGAACAAAAGAAGCACCATTTCCCAGGAAACTAGGACAGTTCCCCAGGGCCATTCCTGCTTCAGGGTATTCTCAGGTGCAGTGTTGGGTGCTCTTGTGGAGTTGTAGGGAGGAACAATGTGTGTTCCTGTGAGTGGTGAGACTGCACTGCTTTGTGTAAAATGGATTGCTTGGAGTTTTGGAGCATTCTGGAAAGCGTGTGATAAATGAAGAGGTTGTTTCATGTCCTGCTTACTGCAGCCTTTTCTGCTGAAGTCAGGGAAAGCTTTCTGAGCCAGAAGGCTCAGTGTGGTGCTCCAAGTATGACCTGCTCCCTTGTGATGGTAGCAGAGAGCAGATCTGTCTTCCAGCAGCTCTCTGTGACTGCTACAAAACAGACTGAGCTGTACCTGTGTTGTCCCCATAGGGACTTCACCCTGTTACCCCGGATCCACATGTGTTGAGGAGAACAAATTCTGCATTTTCAAGTCTTTTCTCACACGTCAGGACTTTGATCGCTGACATCATGGTTGGTGGAAAATACCCCTGTGAAATCCCATATTCCAAACCACACATGGTAAACAAAAGAAAATCTCACTGTATTTCCTTGATTTCACCAGTGGTTTTCCCCCATCTTGTTGCTGTCTAGGAGTTGAAGCCAGAAGAGTTTTATAGCATCTTTATTTCATTTGCACATAAAAGCATTCAGTTTCCTTGGGTCTAAAGAGGGCTGAATTATTGTCCTGGTAAAACATTCCAAGGTAGGAATGTCATGAATGAGTGTTTTAAGGTTGCTGTGGGGGGGATGAGGGATGCACCACTTCAAGGAAGCAGTATATATTAAATTTAAATTAAGATGCAGTCTTGAAAGTAGTTCTGGAGTTTGGGGGATACTTTTTAAAATAAAACCAAACACATTGATTTAGTGTCCTGAAATTACTGATGTTCTCTTAATATAGAAGAAACAGTGGCATCATAAAATGTAAATTGATGTAGGGTAGTGAAGCTGTACGTGAATTAAGGTAGACCTCGAAGTTACATTGGCTTGAATTTATACAGTGGTTTGTGATACTCCCTGTTACGCTCAAGAAGCTTTTCTTGGTAGGCTGTGTTGGGACAGCAGTGCAGCCTGTGAGAGCTGCACTCCTGCATGAGAAAGTGCCTGTCCATATCCCTGGGAATGGCTCAGGGGCTCAGGATTTCTAGGATGCCTGACCTTCAGGGTTGTGTTCTTTCTGTGTGGGTTGTGGGATAAACATTTCAAATGTATGCTGCTGGGAGTGAGCAGAAAACACATTTAGTAGATGAACTAGTTTCAAGAGCATGATTGTATTTGTTTAATTGATTTTGTGTAAATTGCCCATAAAACATTTTTAAGTTGCAGACTCTGTAGGTACTTTTGGATCTATGTACACTGTGCTTGAGAGCAGTCACTCAAGCTCAGCATTAACTTAGGTGTTTTTGTACTTGCTGGAAACTGATCTTCTGCCTGATTGATCTGTGTTTGTGTGCACATGAATAATTCACAGATATATGCATTTGGATGTACACACACACATCCTGGTGTGTGCTGAAGACGTACGGGGTGGAAGGTACCCAGAGGCAGAGCAGCCCTTTCTTCAGTTTATTTTCCCAAAGCATTGTTGTAGACCAGATATATTTTCCTACTCTTGTATGTGCTATAAAAGAATATTTTTCAAGATGGAGAAAATATCAGGTTACTTCCATTCTGTGCTTTTACAAAAATCACTTGAGAAATTAACATTCTTGTGTATCAGGTTACAGGCGTCAGGAGGGGTGAGCGTGTAAGGGGAAGCAGGATGTGAGCTTGGAACAAAGGCAGCCTCGTGTTGTGGAGGGGTAAACAGGGATGATAGTGCTTTGTGGTGGATCCCTTATGGGTGTTAACAAAAGCATGGATGCTGTTGATGAGCAGCCTTTGCACTGTTTCCATACACGCTGTTACATCCGTGTGCAATTCCGCCTGTGTGCATGGGTGTTGTTAACTCTGCTGTTGCCTTGCATGTGGTTTCCATTTGCCAGTCTTCAGGTCTTTTTCTGCAACAAATTTCTTAAGAATCTTACTTTAACTCTTGCTTTAACTCTTGCTGTGACCCCTGGTTGGCCTCCCAGCACCGTGGCCTTCCCCAGCTCCAGAACTGGAGGGGCCTGTTCCTGTCTGGCTGTTCCGGAGCCCGAGGTGGGGACAGCAGCTCAGACACGCTGCCTCGCACCTCTCAGCTCCCAGGAGCTGTGTGTGGTCCGGAGGTCCCTGAAAGGGGGAAGCTGAAATGCAAACACGAGGCTGAATAATAAAATGATGTCACTGGCAGCCAATCCGGAGGGGTGGTGTCACACGCCTGGCAGCCTCTGCACCCACAGCCCCCTCTTGCCACTTGTCCCTTTCTCAGCACCGGGAACTGCTGATGAGCAAACCTCCTGAAGTTCATTATTTCTGAGTTAAGGGCACATAAAACACAATCCATCACTCCTGCAGTTCATGAGATTCCGAAGTTTCCCAAGGCTGTAGAGCTGGTTGGGAGCTCTTACAGCTCTTCCATGGAGCACATGACAAACAGGCAAAGCAATTTTCTTTGGGCTTTTTTCCTCACAGCACTTGCTGTTCTGTCTTGTGTGCTGAGTACTTTTGATGTGTATTGTACACCATTCTTATTTGCTTATTTATTTTGTGTTATACGTTTAAGTCTTATTTTATATTAGCAAATTCCACAGATAAGCTCTAAATTACTCATGTTGTTTCTGTCTCCTCCTATCCACTTAGCAGAGGCTGTGTTGAGCATCTTGGTGGTTCAAGCTGTTGGAGGCTGTAAGAGCTGTTTATTATTTCTGAGAGAAATTTAATAGGTTTTCAAAGCAGAGAGCTGAGGCATCCTTTCTGATATTCCAAACAATGACTGTATCTACGGTTTGAGGGAGATTTAAAAGAAATAAATAATTTTACTCTATGAGGTCATTGTTGATACCATGGAAGAAAGATATGAGCAAACAGATTTAGAGTAAAAATCTAGTTTTAGAGGATAGACAAGGTTTTCTATTATAATTTTTAATACTTTTTTTATTTTATTTTAATGTTTTTCTCCAGAAGCATAATGGTGAGGAGGAGGATGGAAGGAGGAATGAAGACTCTAAGTTTTGTTACATAGACTTCATCTGCATTTGGGATAAGGAGAAGTAGTGCCAGAGGGCTCTGTTGGTTTTAGCTTTTCAAGGACAGATAATTATCTTCAGTCCAGGTACTGGAATTTCTTTCCTATTGTAGATTTCCCATGACATTAACAAGAGATGTTTGATCAACTTCAAGGACAACCATGTGACCCAGATTGGGATGCCTGAAACTGTTGCTGGAATGAGAGCCAAGCACGAGGTTTGGCCAAGGTGGTGTTAAGTGAGTTTGGGATCCCTTCTGTGGGGTGTGAGAAGGTAGAAGGAGAAACTGAGAAATGCTCAGATTAAAGCAGGTGATTCCTCCTGACCTGGGACTTCTGTGTTGGAGCTGCTGCAGGGAGGGAGTGAAGCAGAGGAGCAGCCTGAGTGTCCTGTGCAAACCATTCAGATCATAATCCAAATTAAAGTTTTTTGTTTTCATAGTATGTTATAAAAGTGATTTAATGTTTTGTAATTGTTTTCTTGGAGGGAAAAAAAATGAATATGTGAGCTTCAGTTAAAGATGCAGCTACTGTAATTCATCTCTGAAGGAGCTGGAATACTTTTTAAATGCACGCAGCAGTCTAAGATAGCTGTATTATTGAGAAACCACACTGGAGCTATAAATCAAAAGACATCTTTGAATGTATTTTCTTCATTGCCAGGTATATGGAGAACTGTACCATTAGGCCCACAGGAGAAAAGATTTAAGATTTCAGTCGTTCTCACAGTTTTATTATTTTCTTGTAAAGAATCCTGCTGTAATGACAGGCACTGACATCAAAATAAGATGCTTTAGAAAAATAATTAAAATAACATGACGCATTTAAGTTCATCTTGGGTGGTTTAGCAGCATTGATGCTGAGCTTAGGAAGATGTTTCCCATATTTTACAGTTATCAATGTGTTCCAAAGCAGCAAAAGAGACTGTAAAATATTCCAGCTGATGGATGCCTGTTGGTGGGGATTTCTTGTATGTGCATAGAGATACAGAGTGTGGATTCCATGGAAATGGAATGAGCCAAGGGCACGTGAAGAGTTCCACATGAGATCAGCAGAGGAAGATGCTCCAATAGGAATCATTACCACTGTGCTGTTCACAGGTTTTCTGTGCTCGTGGCAAACTTGGATTGGTGCTTTAGGGCTTCTCTAACAAGTGGGTGAAGCCCAAGCAGATCCATGTCCCCTTTAAACATGGAAGTTACATCTTTCTGTACTGGACAGCTGCTCGTTATAGGGCATTGTTGAAGAACAGCAACTAACTCTTTTTTTCAATCTCAGTTTATAGGACATCTTTCATACATGGTTTCCTAGAGGAGCATTTGTTAGTTGAAAGCAAAACTAGTGAAACTTAAGTGCTTCCATTAATAGACTATTTAATTCTGGAAAAGTCTTTCACAGCTGAGTTGCAAACTGATGACTAGACATAAGGATCCTGTACCTACCTGCAGCTGGGACTCACATTAATTCCTGATGCATTAAAATTGTAAATTTTGTATTGTAACAAAAATCGAAGATGTTTGTGGGGCTGAATTTGCCAACAAAATGACCATAGAATAAGTTATTTGGTAAAGTGTGAGGTAAAAATACAGCAGCCCGTATGGCCCAAGCACAATCAGTAAGTGTAGGTGTATCCTTGTTCCTTCTGTAGTTGTAAACAGGGCACAGGGATTGTTTGTGGTAATAGAAATAATAACCTGACAGAGGAGATTGCTTATCTCTAAAGTAAACCTGATGTAATGGTAACATGCTGAACTTGTACCAACTGTTGAGGTCCTTTAGTGCAGTTTTACATTCCTAAGCTGGATTTGTGAGCTGTGTGAATTGGGAAGGTGCATCAGTTGTAAGTCTGCATTAAGTTCTAGACTGGCCTTTTGGGCTCTGTGTCAGGAATTTCTGAACTATTGCTGATGTGTGTCCTGGTTTAGGGCAAATATTTAGGAGGAAACCTCTGGGGGGGTCTCCTCTAGGAAGAGCCGATTCCAATCACCCCTCCCCCTACAGGTCCGGGAAGAATTTCCTTAGAGAAAAGTGGAAAAAACTATTTATTTAACAAATAGAATATTCACAAGCATAGGAAAAATTTGGATAATATGAAAACAATGAAACCTCTCCTTCCTCTGAAGAGATGGTAGATTCAGAATCCGTCTGAGTCTGGTTCAGTTCTCCAGTGGGGGGGCCGATTGCCGGGCCCGGCTGTAGAAGTCGGCGAGGGGGGGGACCCTCGGGGATTTCCCTGGTGTCTTGGGCCCACGTGATGCCAGCCAGTCCCAGGAGGAGGAAAAAGGAAAACATACCCAGCAAAAGAAACAAAGTCTCTCCCTGCAAAAAGCCGATAAATTTCCGAGGAAACTCTCCGCTGTGAGCTGTTCCAGCACCCACACCAGAGAATAAAAAAAAAACCCCGCAGTCCCGCTGGAATGTAGCCTCTCTGCTCTCTCAAGGCCTAAGTGATAAGATGTGACTCTTGCAGACAAACGGCGAGTGGTTTTTTTTTCCCTCCACTTTCACTCTCTCTGTCTCTCTGGGCCTAACTTAAAGCTGTAGAACTTAATGTCCAGCATAAGCAAGAGGACGATTGGGGATACAAATAGATCATATGGCCAACCCAGGACAATATGTTTGACTTGTCCTGGCTTGCTTGATGGCCTGGTTCTCTTCTAGTAGTTCAGTGTGGTGATTTGTCAAGATTTCCTGCTGGAGCATCAAGGCTGGGAGATGTGGTGATAACTCAGCTGGTGGTGGAGATTACTCCAGTTTTGTTGGATGGCTTGGACACTGTTCCCTCCTCACCCTCTGCACTTCCCCTTGGGCAGCCCCTTCTTTGCCAGCAGGATGCTTTGATAGAGGAATTTAGGTAGTGGTGAGATTTTTCTCCTCTTAAAGCCCAGACTGGCATTTAAGAGGCTGGGTAGAGGAGCTGGGGGGTCAAACTGTAGACAGTTGGTTAGAAAATGTTGGCTGGCATTACTGGTGGAGTTGAAATCATACAGCTTCCCTTTCCATCAGAGCCATCAGAGCCTTCTAATGCATGAACTTTAATTTTATATGTCAGTTATTTGACCAAAGCTGCATTCTGAGGTCGGACTCACTTTGTGTAAGCTGATACTGAGTTTGAATTGATAGACTGAATTACCCAGAGGGCTTGGATCTGTTTGTGCTCTTTGTTCTCTCCTTCCTCTTTCCCCCTTCTCTGTTGTTGGTGGCCAAAGTGACATCCCTGGAGACGTCTCCATGGAGCTGCCCTAGCCAAGCTCTCTGTGTCTTACCTGAGTGCTGCAGGATAGCTTGGCTTGGATTGTTCTGATGACTTCCAAACAGTTGGAAAGAGCAGGGAGCAGGATTCTGGTGCTGCACTTTGGGATTCTTGCCTGTAGAGGGATGATGGCTGCTTGAATTCAGTTCGTTTCTCTAGGAAGTAGACTGAAGAACATTGGAGTGATTTTGTCCCAAGAGAGCATCGTCCCAGTGACTCCAGGCTGTTTTGGAACATTTTGTGGCTTTTAAACCTTATAACATGTACCAATTATAACCCAAAAAGAGGGTGGCTGTTTTGGCATTAGTCTATTGGAAATTTTTTCCTGGATATGGTCAAGCTGGAGACCAAAACCATTTCAAATGGAGAAGAAATGACATCAGGCTGTTTACGATCTTAACATGGCTCAGTGAAGCTCAGTGTTGATACTCTGTTTTCACCACCCTTTTTGGTGGAAAAATAGGTGTTTCTTGTTTTAATATGAGCTTTTATTAATTTTGCACTGCTGAGACTTCTGGCCATTTCACTGCTGACTGCACCTTCAGGAAAAGACAGTCACAGCTGATAATACCCTTCCTCTATATCCAAATGAATCTTCAAAGGACTAACAAAATACTGTAGAAAGCCATTAAACTAGAATAAAAGTTTATGGAAGCAGCTTTTTAATGAACTATAAAAGCAAGTGAGGGGTCTGTACTCAGGATTTCCCAATGCATTTATACATGGGCCTTCATCAGCATGGTCGGCCCTGGAATGATTGATGTCTGGGACGTTAATTCTGGGTATTTTTTGGCATTGGAGCCTGCTGAGTGTGGAGTAAAATATGCTTTTATGAACTCAAATGGGAGTGTAGAATCTTGTGGCCAGTTTTGGACTGGAGAGATTCTTGTTTTGCAGAACTATCTTGTGCAGTTTTAGTAGCAGTACACAGGATGCAGTGGGGCATCAGGAGAGTTTCTTGAATTAAAGGGATAAATTGTACAATCTAGCTTCCATATAGAGGTACTCACAGTGTACAAGTCCACCTTATTTATGCAAATCTGCCATGAAAATTTGAAATTCATAAGTGGTCACATGGTGCAGGAGTGGTTATTTATTTGGAAACAATAACTTTAGATTTCTCTGAAATGCCACATGTTATGCCTTAGCTTAGGCAGAGTCTTTTAGATCAAGTGATGAACTGTTGAGGAAAATGAGTTATTAATGGGAACACAAAAGGCAACACCAGTGTAGTGAGCAGTGGAGGAGAAATGCCTCTCTGGAGAGAAATGCAGCATCTCAAGGTAGAAAAACATTTTTTTAAAGAAGGCACTATTTCAAAGGCTGAGGGTTTTTGAAAATAATTTGGTGCCAAAAGCTTAACCTGTTTTTTATAAACAGTTGCTGGTTGGAGCCAAACCAAACAATTAAGGTCCTTAAATGAACCAAAGTGAGGAATCATAGCTGCCCCAGCAGACTTCTAAAAATTGTAAGTGTGGCTACGTGTGAGTCAGGCAGGACAGTCAGGAGCAGGGACCTGGGGACAGGCTGGGTTTCCTGGTCACTTCTTGGTGCTGCCTTTCTGGGAGGTGTTCAGGAAAGGTGTGAGTGAGAAACAGAGGTGGTCATGCCCTAGCCTAGAAACCAAGGTGCCTGTAACTTGACAGAAGAGCAAGGCCAGTATAGACTGTGGGGTGTGTGAGCCAAAGGTATTACTGTGCTGAGTATTTTTTATTCATTATATTTTTGCTCTCTGTCCTTTTTGCCTCCTGCAGCACCTCCTGCTGAAGATTTCATTTGCTTAGTGCAGTACCTGTGTCACAGCTCAGCCTCTGCCGGACTGGACTTACACCCACTAAGCTTTGGTGGAAAATGTCCCCACTCCCCATGGCCTTTGGGGTGGAGCAGCTCTGCTGAGGGATGGATTCCTCTGGGGTGCTGAGGGAGCTCCTGCATGTACAGGGACATCAGGACAGGCAGGAGGAGCTGGATGTGTCTTCACTCTGAGCACGCTGTGGCTGCGAAATGCAATCAAAACATGTTACTTTCAGCAGTTTTAAAAGCAACCCTCCCATACCACATTCCAGAATATTATTATTATTTGAGATTTTGTGGAATGGGTGTACAGCATTGGGAAGGCTCTGGCATCTGTGGGGATCTTGGGCAAGGCTGTCTACACCTGTGCTTTGATTTTCCTTTTTAACCACCTTTGTAAAGATCTACAGGAGAAATCCATGTGTTTTACTTGACTGTAGAACTGCAGATACTGGTTGAGAGATGCACTGCATCGTCTTCAAATGGCCTCAGCTGTCCAAAAAAGTAGAACAACTTCTGGAGAGATATCATTGCTAACCATTGTAGCAATTGAATTTAATCTGCTTTTTGTACTTTTCTGCTTGGGAATTAGATCCAATCTATTCCAGAAAGTGGAGGGCTGAGTTATAAGCAAAATCCCTCTCTCATGGACAGATACTATGATTTTGAGAGACATTGTGGAGTGGCAGCATTTCACTTCACCTGTTTGTTCCTTCCCTGGCAGGACAGAGAAGCTGGCAGGGAGGCTTATGCTCTAGAAAGCTGTAAGAATGCAGTTTTCTCATATGTTCTTTATAATCACAGCTATGGAAAGGACAGGCAGAGGTGAGGATTATGAATTGGAGTTTGAAGGTAATTTGAAATTTACCTATATAAACAAACCACAGGTGGTACATTTTTGTTCCTTCTTCTAACTGTCTGTGAGAGAAGTGTCAAATGGTGCATTATTTATGAGCTGTTGCAGATATTTGACTTCTGCATGACATCATCACCTCATAAATGCCTTCATGGAGAAAGAAGATAATAGCTGGTGTATCTCATTTTCCAGTCTTCCAACTCCACAGCCATACCCTGGTTATCTGAGGGACTGTGTGTCAGTCTTTGGCAGTCTGGAGATTTTTGCCAAGTGAATTTGCAGGAAGTACTCAGAGAGAGATCAGCTGGATGTGTGCTCAGTTCACTATAAACAAAATATTTGTCCTTAAGCATAAACCAAAAAGGAAATGAAGCAAGGAGATGGTAGTAATCCTCCTTAAGGAGTGTAAGTAACGATGTCGGTGTTAATTCTGTAAAACAAAAAAAAAAAACCAAAACCAACAACAACAAAAAATTTGTCTGTTAAAATGCTTTTCTGGTGAATGCAGTTTTCTCAAAGGCAATAGAATTCCTGTCTCCTACAGAGATACTTGCTGGTTGCTGGAATAGCATGGCTCTGGCATTTTTAACATTTCCTCAAATTTAGGAGCGAAATCACAGCTTCAGGACCACATATCACTGGAGAAATTACTTGAAGAGAGCAGGTAAAGGACTCTGGGATGGTGGAACAGGGACAATCCTAAACAAGTTTTGGGCAGTGCTGCCCAAGAGCTGCACACTGCCAGTGATTGGCTCTTGCTCAGCTGCAGGTGAGTCCCGAGCAAGACTCAGGAATTCTGGCCTGATGCACAGGTGGATCCTAGAGGTTCACTTACCTGGAGGTGGGCATGGTCCTGGTGTGCTGCATGTTGTGTTAAAACTCAAACCTTGAATTTAGTCATTGGAAGGAACCTGTGTCCTTGGACTGGGACTTGAGCTAAGGTGGAGCTCTGCCGACGCACTTGTAGTGTTGGTTTTACTCCGTGTATATTCTTACCAAAAATCAAACAAGATTTTTCTTGTTGAAACCAATAGGAAGTCAGATCTGCTTTTGTAAATGTTCCCTGCTGCAATAGCCAAGTGATAGAACCTTTTTTAATAGTTTCAGTGAGGACAAGTCAGATGTCAGAAGTACTGAGAGCAGCGATTTAGTGAAGTACTTGTAACTAAAGGAGAATAAACCTTGATTAGTGGAGATAAATCTCAAATACTTAAAGGCACTTGGACAGAGCTTTTAACTAGCTGTTGCATGAGTAAATACTGTTCAAGCAGAAGCTGAAATTAATATCAATGTGAATTACATGTTGGGCAGCTTCTGCAGTTTAGTGCAGAATCACAAAATACCCTGTTTCTTCTCTTGTCACCCCAAACCGACAGATGTTGCCCTGGTTGCAGGGGTAGAGCCCTGTGAGGAACAGAGGGATATCTGGCACAGCACAAACAAATTCTTTAAATACTTGAGAACTTTTTTGGAAAGCAGCTTTGAATCTTTGTTATCGCTTTGTTGCCGAAATAAACATTAGGCTCCTTAGCAGGCAGAAACAAATCATGAGCCTAATGCTGGACTTTGTGCAGCCATGGCTGTAGTAGGTGGGGATTCTTTTCCCTCTCCAAAGGAAGGGCTTCTCTCTTTGTTTTTGGCTTTTGGCACACGTTACCAAAATATTTGCTGTGCAGTAACGTGGTTTTTTTTTTTTTTTCATCTGGAAAGTGGGAAATAAAACATATTTGTTCCCATGTATAAATACTCCTTTCCCACAAAAAACAATGTTTGCTTTGTAAATCCAGCCTGCTTCTCCCCTCAGAGTGTGAATTCCTGTGAGCTCCGTTGTGGAGAGCAGGCACGTGCACTTCCAGGTTATCACTGGAATAAAGGGGGCTCACAGCTCTCCCCTTCACGTTTGTAGGAGTAGGTGAAACTTCTTAAAGGAAGGACCCTCAAGTGGTGGTTAAAGTGACCTTCTTAGGAAATGCCATTCGTGCCAGAGCACATAACCTTCCTCCCCATCTCTTCCCCTGCAGAGGAGGGGTTGTGGGATATAAAGCAGCCTGGGAGAGGGAATGCACATTCTTCTGTACAAAGGAAGCTCAGAATCTCATGGTATATATATAGGTCTCTCTGTCTTCCCCCTTAAAAATGTTTTTCTTTACCCTGTAATCAGAGAAATTTTTCCTTATTAATTTTCCTTTGGGTGGAGAGAAAAGGGAAAGATCTATTGTTGGGATGGAAGCTGCTGCCGGGGGCGACAATCAGGCCATTGTTGGGCTGTAATTCTAGTCCGGGGGCTCTAAGGGGAGGTGGAAGAGAGGAAGAGGAATATGAACAAACCCAAGTATTAACTCTGTAATAAACTCCTGTTGTTTACCTGAGCCAGGATAGCCAGAGGTTTGGTCTTGTTTTTCCTGAAGACTGGTGAAACAGTTTTATTACCACTGGTGATGGTGCTCTCCTGTGGGCATCTGGGAGAGGGGGAAGAAGGGAACTTTTTTCCCCTCCAGCTGAGGACATGCAGTTATTTTTCTAAAGCCCAAATCCAAACTGTTAGTTGAAGGCAGAAACAGGCCTCAGGAAATGCTGTTTCTTCTGGCAGCAAGAGACAAAGATCCTTGTTCTTTAGACCAGCCTTTGTATAATTCAGAACAATAATAATTTTTTTTAATGTCTGATAAAGAACAAGTACTTATTATCATAATGTGTTAACAGAGCTATAATGAAGATTGTTCTTGTCACTTTTATTTTAATATTCCATCTTCCTTTGGGAGTTCTTAATTGTTAAAAAAAATTAGTGTGTATTTACATTTGGTAAAAAGAGGTTTGGGGACCAAATGTTTTAGAGCAGCACTGTTTGCTTTTCTGGGCTCTTACCATGAATACAAGAGAGAAACACTTTGAGAAAGGAATGAAAAGATCCTGGGGATTAACTCAGGTGTTGCTCAGGCTCCATCCAGAAGAGGAAGCAGCCACTTCACTACTGGCTTCTTAAAGACTTACTGCCTTCCTGATGTTTCTGATCTCCCCAAATATCCTGGGATTGCTTTGGCATCACTCCCCCTACGCCATCCCTCCCAAGGACATGCTGTCAAGGCAGTTACACCACCAAACTGGTATATGTGCTTGTTTTGAAAGAGAGAGACTCCTTTAGAGGTTAGATAACCTCTTTTATTATTTTGATTACAGCTAGAATTGTTCCTCCTTGTTTTTTTTTTTTTTTCTTTTATTACATTGATCTCAAGTGCTCCCTGATTCTACATGTTGGTGCTGCCCTGGACTTTGATTCCTTGATCAAAAGTCTCCAATGAAGACTTGAATATTCAGTTTTCATTAAAACTGTGACTTCATCCTCAGTGAGACATAGGATTTTAATGCTGTTTTCACCTGTGGCCCTGCCAGCTGACAGTGCTGGGCAGATAGGAACCTGGAGGAACCTGAGCTTTGTTCACCTCCTCTGTTGACAGCTGGCTGCGTGCCAGAAGTGGGGAAGGTTGACATTAATGCTCTTAATTTTTATGAGCATTTGAGATTTAAAATGTTTACTCCATGTTGTTGGTTGTAGAGCCTTTGTATTTAAAATAAATAATCTTTTTTTAAATTAGTGCTTCCTGGAGGAAGCTATCTGGCTATTGTAAAGTGCTCTGTCAACAGAGCTGCATCCTCACACGAGCAGAAGAGGAAGGATCTCGTGTCGATACCCAGAGCTTGGGAGAGCTGACACAGAAAAAATTCCCATGGACGGGGCTTTCTCCTTCCTACTTTTTTTTGCACAGATGGGTCTCTTTGTTTTTGATTAAACATTAATCAAAAATCAATTTATGACTCCATGTAAGTGGTATTAGATAAGTCTCCGTTTATCCACGGTAAATAAAAACATTGTTCAGACATGAGCAAACAACAGTCCTGGTTTGGTTTGAGTTTCAAAGTAGATGGGGATAGAAAATGGTAATTAAAATTGCAGATTTCATAATTGAATGTGTTCTTTTTTAATGAGAACATTCAGTTTAACTGTAGCAGGATTAAAAAAACATAATGTAACTGAACATCTGAATGTTTTGCAAAAGAACATGAAAACAGGATTTGAGAGATCCTTCATAGAAGAAGGTAATCGTATGGGTAAAGAGGAGATTTCTGAGGAGATGTGTAACCTTGAGGGTATTGGACACTTTTGGCATCCCAAAAGATTTTGGAGTCTGAATACTCTGATTTACTTCCAAAGCAGAATTAATTTCTGTGCATTAACAGTATCTCTGGGTGGTAGAAAGAATGTGGAGGAGCAGTCCTGTTATTGGTAGGAATTAAATGTGGGTTTAAGCATTTTACTTGCAATTACTCTGACAGTAACTGGTTTTTAATTCTGTTTTTTTCTTCAGGCTGAAGTACTGAAGACAAGTCTTTGTTTTCATGCATGTGTGAATAGTTCTGGGTCTTTGTCATGATGCTTTGTGTCTTTTCTAGTTTTCTTCCATCCTTTTTGAGACGAAGGGCTCAGAGTTGCAATTTGTATTTGAGATGTGAGCAACCTGCACTTTTACAGTGTTAGAATGAATTTATTTTTTTTTTAAGTATTTCAACAAAGCATCTGCAATTCAAAGTCCTCCCTGGTGTTGATTTTGGTGAGGTCACCCCTCTGGGTTCTAAAGGGAGGATGCAACTGTGGGAAGGATGAGGAGAGGTGTTCTGAGGGGCCTCAGCACTGCAGCTTCCTGTTAGGTGACAGAAAATGCTGGATGGAGCATTTGTTGTGCATGAATGATGTAGTAGTTGGAAAAACTTTTTGGCCAGCTTTGACTTGTTCTGTTTGTTAGTTTTGTTTGCACCCAGAGTGCAGGGAAGAGGATTGAATTAAGCTTTAGCATCCTCTCAGTTATTGGGCCAAATGCCACTACTTTCGCTGCCAATGCAGCCTACAGAAGATGTGTAGGCACGGAGGTTGTGGGAGTTTCAGAATACACAGCATCTCTTAATTGACACAGGATTTCTAAAGTGCAGCTTGTATAACTGGTGATACCTAATCTCCCTTGTCCCTTCCAAGAGGCACGTTGATGATCCATATGCTTGATGGAGGTGTTGCTTTGTCTACGGGAGATAAGAGCTGCATAGTTGATTAGAGATGTCTTGCCTCTGATTTGCCTGCAGGCATGCAAATCTAAGTCATAAATTCGAAATATTCTCTTGCCTAAATGAAAGTTTTATCTTTTAAATTTTTAAAAGAAGTTTTGAGACTTTCTCCCCCTTTAAAAGGGGGGAAAAGGAGGTGTGGGGATGAAGGAGGGAGCTGCAGGGTGAGATGGATAATGAAAGGTTATACCACCAAGTCAGGTGCTGGGTGTTGCTGGCAACCAGGTGGATGCAGGAAACACTGCTTTGCAGGTATTTTGTTACTTGCTACAGTGTCACTCCTCCCCTGTGACTCGGCTTGTCTAACCTTGCCTGATCCCCAGGAATTGTCACCTGCTTTCCCAAGGTTCCTTGTGGATGGATCTGTCAGGACAGAGGCTACAGTGGCTTTGGCCTTTGGGAATGGAAGGTGATGGCTCCCACAGAGCGTGTTGTGGGGACTCAGGAGAGTGTCTTCAGGAAACAGGAGGTACCTGAATCATGGAGTCGTTTAGGTTGGAAAAGAGCTTTAAGGTTGTTGAATCCAACCATAAACCAAACACTGCCAAGTCGAGCAAAAGTCAGGCTTAAGCAGCTGAAAGTGAGTTTTCAGAGAATGTATGTCCAGCAGAGCAGAGGAAACTGGGAGAGGGAAGAAAGGAGAATGATCCGTAAATATTTTATTAGTAGGTATAGAAACAAGGTGTACTGACATCTGTTTTTCTTTCCCAGTGCAGCTGTTGCTGTGTAGTGTCTATGGAATAGCTTCAGCCTTCCTGGTGGCACTGTCCTCCTTAAAAATCAAATCAAGCACACACAAAACCCCCACAACAGAGAAGTGCAAACTCTACTAAGCCTACTGACAGTAAGCTAGCTGTTGTTAAGTTATTAAGACTGCTTTTCACTGGGGCCTCTGCATTCCAGGCTGAGATTCCCTGCTCTGGGGGTTTGGGGCATCCACTGTGGTCAGTGCAGCAGCCTGGGGCCTTGGGCTTTTCCAGGCAAGATCCTGAAATTACTTCTTAATTTTAAGCAGAGGTAAAGCCATGAGATTTAATGTCGGTTCTTCATAGTCTTCAAGTCAGTCAGGGGTTTTCTTGTCATCACTACATGACATACATAATTTAATGGCAAGACATGAAAGTGGGTACTGGGTGGATTGCAGTTCCTGCTTACTTTGCAGATGCTTTTACAGCAGGTCTTTTGTCCCTCCTCCTAAACCCTTCTGTTTTGAATCTCAGCACCCCGACAATCCCCATGTCTCTTCATTTTCCACTGTGTATTTGGTCAAAAGAATCAGTAGTGAGAAGCTGGGCACACATCTGAGAGCGTTTTCTCCCTCCCTGCACCACCCCCTCCTTTTTTTTTATTTTTTATTACACAGATTTTGAGTGTTGTGAAAGGGTTCATTCTGGTTATTCTCAGTTTTAAGAAGATGGAAACAAAATGTCAATGATGTTTCACTTAAATTTGTGTTTAAGTTAGTGTTTCTTGATGTGTGATATGCAGGCAGTGGTGGTAGGGATGTGTGCATACAGCTGTGTAAAAATTAGGGAATGCTGTGTTCTAGGGGAGTAAATTGAGGCCAAATTTCTGCTTCCTTATGATTCTCTGTGTTGCCGTTGTCTGTAAAACAGTGAGTTTTTTTGATTAGTGCAGTGGTGCAGTGATAGCAAGAAGGACAACTTTTCATTGTGATCTGATTTTTAGATTTATCTCAGTTTTTATTTACTGCTGCTGCATTCCCCCCCTCTTTGTTTTTTTTTTTTTCTCTCAGCATTTCTTACAGTGCAGGTTGCTTTTAGAACACGATGCTGAGACCGTCGTGTCTAAAATACTCCAAATGTTTTCAGGGCTGGCTGGTTCCAGCCCCAACACACACAACTCTGTGCCTCCCAAAAATAGTCACCTGAAGGGAAAGACAGAGGCTGAAATGGAGCTGCTGAGCCTTGGCCTGCCCAGGGTTGCGCTTGCATTCCTCTGGCAGGGCCTGGGCCTCTTTTGAAAGCAACCTTTCAGCTCATGGAGCTGCATTGTGTAAACATCTTCAGCAATAATTTATTCTCTTGAAAGAGGCCAAACTAATCCCCCCATCCTGGTTAGAGCTGCCTTAGATGTTACTCTGAGCGGCACATTTTCTGTCTTGCAACAAGCGTGACATCATTTGAATATAGCAACAGAATGTGGTCGAATAGCATTTTAAACAAATTTTAAAATCTTCCCCTGTGGGGCGCATTTATTGGGAATGTTCTTTCTTCATCTGTATGTTATCAAGCTAAATACCAAGCCTTGGTTTCACTAGAATGTTTCTATATGTGTAGAAAAACCCGCGGCTGATTTGAGTGCGTTGATATTTCCCTCCCCACGTTGTTTTCTGTCTTGGCAAAAAAGAAAAAAAAGTTTGTAAAAGGGTGGAGAAAGATCTTTATAAAATATACCTTGATAGAAAGTAAGCCAAATTATTTTCTGAATTTCAGAGCATTCGTGAACATAGTTTGTCGTAAAGAAACTCATAAAATCCTCTGGAGAAACATATGACTTTGATTTCTTTTCTTTTTTTTTTTCCCTCTTATAGGAGCAGCATTCTTAACTTTTGCCTTACTTTTTTTTTTTAGCACAGCCTGAGAAGCTCCATGTTGTTTTTGTCCTGTAATAGCACTCGCTCCAGCAAGGACATGGCATCTTTGGGGTTTACCTCTGTCTCCAGACCCTGGGAGGTTGTTTACTACTTTCAGCCTGGAATAACAGGCCAGTCGCAGGGATCCTCCCTGGGGAGTGGGATTATTGCCATCTGCCAAAATACCACCTCTGTGCTGGGCCGGGCGGCGGCGGGATGCTGCCCTCGGGGATGTTGGGATGGGGTGCGGTGACCGGGATGCTGCATTCCCTGGGGATGCTGCGGTGGGATGCAGGATGCTGCCGAGCTGCGGGGCAGGCACAGCCCCCGGCGCTGTGAGCTCAGCCCATGGCTCCTCTCAGGGCGGGAGGGAAAACAGTGAGACCCTTTTCAGCCGCGAGGTGTGTTGGAGCCTATATTTGGATGCTGCGCCTCTTCTAAATTTGGTTTCCTCCTCATTAATACAGGAGCTGTTTTAATCGCCCTGTAGGGGAAAAAAACATGGGGTTGCTCTAGGGTGGGTCATTCTAGGGTGTTTCTTTTCCACCCTTTATGAAAGGCCGAGGTCTGTTTTGGAGG
The DNA here is from genome assembly GCA_025920805.1 of Petroica traversi. Taxonomy (NCBI): domain Eukaryota; kingdom Metazoa; phylum Chordata; class Aves; order Passeriformes; family Petroicidae; genus Petroica; species Petroica traversi. Next base: position 258,120 of record JAHLSL010013062.1, read on the forward strand.
GCTGGAGGCGAGGGAAGGTGGAGGAAGGGGTGGAGGGCGGAGGGGAGGGTCTGCTGCTCTGAGCTCCTTTGTGTACGAGCACCGCGCCCGCCGCTCACCTCCCGCCGGCTGGGGAGGGGGCACCGCAGTGGGGGCAGCTCCTCTGCCTGCTAATGAGGGCACTGGGGCGGACACGGCTGCAGAGAGGGCCGGGGTGGCTCTGCCGGGGGAGGGGGATGCAGATAATGATGTTTCCATCTCCCTTTTCCCCGGCGAAGGCAGCCTTCGGGCTTTCTGCAGGGAGCTGCTTGTCCCCCGTCTCGGGGGAGTGTGGAGAAGGAAGCGTGGCAGCGTCGTGTTAAAATAAGCGGATGTGGACAGCAGTGGGTCGCATTTGGGCGTGGATGTATCAGGGGGGCTGGAGAGCCTGGTGGTTTGTCCTGCCGGCCGTGTCCAGGTGGCCTGGGCTGCTGCTCGTGTCCAGTGTGCAGTGACCAGCAGAGTCTCCACATTCATGTGCTTGATGGTCCTCACTAATTCCAGGTGTGGCAGCATCCCAAAGTGTGGCTGCATCCTGCCCTTACTCAGGGATGTGGTTTAGTGGTGGCCGTGGCATTGCTGCGTTAATGGTTATCTTAAATATCTTAAATATTTTTTCAAACATAAACAACTCTGTTCTTTAGGTACCTCTGTGCAGGTCCTGATGGAAGTAAAGTTTCAGAGCAGATGTTGGTAAATATGAATAATATGAAAGGGATTTAGGCCCCCACAAAATGTGTAAAAGTACAAGTCCATCTGGTTATTGCAATAAAAGCATAAAGGACTTGAGTACAAAGCTTAAAAGTCCAGACAACCCGAGGAAATACAACAAAATTGAATTAGTTGCAGGAATTAATTAATTTTTTCTAACTCTTGCTATTAATCATTTAAGTGACCTGGGATGGAAATTACAATAGTTACTTTTTGCTGTATTTCAGGGTACTCTGCACTCCAATAATTTGACCTAGTTTATTGGCGGTTTAATTCTACTCTCTCATTTTGAGCACTTTATTCTTGATACCAGCTTTGTCAAGTCTTTTAAATATTTTACTGTCTGCTCCGTTCTAGGGTCAAATGGGACAAGCATTAACTTCTGGCTAGAGAAAAACTGTGTTAAAAACCAGTACTAGTGAAATCCCTTAATGGAACAGATGCATCTGACCTGAAAAATTACATATATGCTCCAAAATTTACTTCCCCCCTCCCTCTGCAAGAGTATCGACTGAAAGTTATTTTTCTACTGTAAAAATCCCTTGCCCATATCCTTAGACCATTCAAGTTTCCAAACCCCACAGCTAAACCACCTTTCTATACATATTTGCTCAAGTAAGGTTTTTTTTTTCCTGCTTTACTCTTCTAGTAGTCTTCCGTAGTGAAGATTAACTTCATAACCAGGATTTGCTTTTCAGAAAACAATATTTGCCTTTTGTGAGACTTGCACGGAGTTCCTGCTGGAATTATTTGTTCTCTCTGAATTTCATCATGTCGCAGAATCGATGCACGTGCTCCAGGGGAAGCAGCAGATTCCGGAGGCAACGTGTGCACGGAGAAATCTTGCTTTGTTGTGATAGCTCTCATTTCTAGGACAGATGTACTAAACTAATTTTTTTTAAATTCAATTCAATTCATGGGTAGTGCGAGGTGGCAGTTTAGCAGTGGCTTTCAAAACATGTTTTTTCTGTGAGGAGTGAAATGCGTGGCTTGGAGCAGCAGGCAGGGTTTGAAGAGTTCCTTCACGTGTTTATCGAGGAGCAAACCTGACAGGTCCTTAGATAGAAGCTGAAGAATTATGTTAGTGTTTATCCCTTTGAATTGTGCTCCAATATATTTTGTAGCAGATCTCTTCAAATGTGTGGAGTATTTTGGATCTGATAAAATCCTTCTAAGGAATTAGGCCCAGCTTGCAACAAGTGTAGCAATTAATATTTCTACTGAGTGAGTTTTGCAAGCAGTATTAAATCACTGAGGTTAATCTCCTGACTTCCCAAGCTCTCTTCTAATTAAAGAATACAGGCATGTCATTTCTTCTTTCCCCAGAAGAATGGTTTTCTTGTGCTGTATGGTGCCTGTGTGTAAAGTATCACATTTCTGCAATGATCGTGAAGAGGCACAGTGTTATTCTGTGGTCATATTTATGGCTTTCAAAATCAACAGTAAAAGTTTTGCAGAAAAAGATTTCTGTTCAATTCTTGCCTCTTATTCTTGTGCAAAAGTAGACAGAGCATTTCCACCCCAGGTGACCATCCTAATTGCCCTGGTTTCTAACCCAAACTTTTTTTTTACTTTTGAGAAGTCAGGAATGGAGTGCTGCTTTAAAAATAGTTAAAGAAAAGCTTAAAAATGTTTTCTGCTTTGTGTTACTGAACTGTGTGGTCTGATGGGCTTCCTGTTCCCTTCAGAGCTCATCAGACTTGGGAATGAGTCCCTTTACCTGTGCAGACTCCAGGCTGTGACCTGCATCTTCAGGCTTGTTGTTCCCTCACTGTGCCAGAAAGGGGAAAAGTCACATCACTCCCCTGCTGATGTTTGTTCCTAGCTGGTGAGACAGCCCAAGTGAAGCAAATGCAAACTTTGAGAGTACTGGAATACCTGCTACCTGTGTTTCTGGGTTTCTGGCCCAGAGCAGGAGGCCACCGTGCCTGATGCTCCTGCATCACTGCCAGGGACCTGGGCTGCTCAGGTGATTTCAAAAACAATGCCAAACACCTCAAGATAACTCTGAAAGACGTTAGGATAAATTATTATTCAGTGCTTTCATAATAAGAGTGCAGCTAGAGCCCCATGGGATTTGCTACCTGGCTCTCCAGATTGATGGGATGTCTGATCAGTGAAAGAAACAGCCCCTGAGGGGTGATGGATGGGGGATGGCCCTTGCAGCAAATCACAACAGGGTGGGAAATGAGGGGTGAACGTGAATGACTGATAAATAACACTTACTGTAAGGAGCTTAAAAATAAAGGAATAATCTGAGAGCAGCTACAACGTGCAGGAATTCAGGATGTCTCACTTGTGGCTGTGCTGAAATCTCTGTTGCAGCTCTTCTTTTTATATCCTTTGTCCTTTGAAATACCTCACTGCTAGGGTTGGGCCCTTATTTATTTATTTCTTCCGCTCGGCAGCTGCAGTGCTCAGACTGGGAGGCTGAGATGCTCACAATGCGCTGCCTGCTGCCAAGAAAGGAGGTATTTGCATTCATTTTCACTTTCTTATTCTGAATACTGAAAACAAATAACCCCCGCCACGGTCCTACTGAGTCCTGCCTCCCCTAAATTGTAAATACATGTGCAGATACATGATTTGGAGGGTTTAGAGGGGGGTGTGGTACCATCCACTGGCTTGCCAGGCAGGTAATAGGAGTGTCTGTATTCAGCGAACAAAGAAGTCTTACAGTAATCCAGAATAGCCGTGTTAAAAAAAAAGTGTAAAAAATATCAGTAATAGGTCTCATAGCAGTTAGTTAACAGATTCGAAGCCAGATACTTTATTCATGTTACTTTTTTCTGAATAATTCTCTTTTTTTTCTCAAAATTGCATGTTGTTAATTCTGATCCTACCAGGAGTAGTCTGTGCTCAAAAGAAGTAAATTGTTCCCATTTTTCACTCTAAGTAATTCTGACAACGATGCAAGAAGGAGAAATGAGACATTTGTTTGAAGTTGTGAGCAGCACAGCCTTTGAGGTGCAGAGCTGGGTCTTGGGGTGACTCCCATATGGATTGGAGGCGTTCAGGATATGTGTGGGAGCCTCTCACTGACAGACTTAGGAGTGGGAAACAAATGGGATCGTAACCTTTCTGAATATGGAGCTTGGGATGTGCTGACTGGATTATGAAGGCAGCAATTTAACTAAAGGGACATAATTTAAGGGTGGAGGCTCAGAGAAGCCCAGAGGTTGAAACTCCAGATTTTTATATTGTGATATATTGACTAAAAGCGATATAAAAAATAACCCTATTGCCATGACATTTGTCTTTGTGTGTCTGCTCAGGTTTTAACAAGCCTCTTGTTATGATTCAGAGCACAGCATAGAAATCCACTGTACCATCTTTTGTAAATGCATTAAATGATCTATAATGTGTTTCTTTTGTGGTGAAACCCCACTGCCTCAGCATGAAGAGTGTGCATGTATACTTGTTTAATTCAACATATTTTCATCCCCCAGTGCTGGAAATAGGACATTTTAGTTCTCCAGTCACCACTGCAGCAAACCAGTTGATTTTATGCAGTTCATGTTTGGTTTTTCTTTTCCATCTGAAACCATTGGTGTGAAAAATCAGAGCACTAAAACGAAAAAGCCAATCTGCTGCTGTTACTTGTTTAGAAATATCAAATAACCTCCAGTGTGGGGTGTCTTTGTGGTGAGAGTGGTAGAGAAAAGGCATGTGAAAGCTTGTGACAGTGTAGCCTGTAGCAGCTTTTGCAGATTGATTCAGATGTTCCATTCAGAGCAGAGATTTGATACACAGTAATGAAATCAAATGGCTTAAAATCATTTTCTATTGATTTTCACGAAGAGAAATCTATACCTATAGAATCAGAATTAGGTTATGATAAGCTCTGCCTTTAAATTTTGCTTTGTTTCCTGCAAGTGAGCTTTTAAAAGAGCTTTGAGCAGGCTGCTGCTCCTGCTTCCCTTTCATTTGAAGCCCGGAGCCAGGCGCTGCGTGCCGAAACGCCGCAGCGCAGGAAGGCTCCACGCACAAGCTGCGTGTGCTGGCTTGGGAAGGGATATTTTTGTGGAGCTGTGGCGTGGGGGCGGTGGCTGTCCCTGCCCGTGGAGCTGGTCCCGTGGGGCAGCTCCTCGTGATGCTGCTCCAGACTCATAAACAAACCATCACGTGGGTGTGCAATCCTGCGGGCACCGATGGACAGCCCCAGCATTATCCTTATTGGATTTCCCCGCTGAGCTGGGGCTCATTTGAATGTTTTGGAATGAGTGGTGAATGAAATAACATGAGGTGCTTTTTTTCCCCCTTCTTCCTTTCTTTTCCTGTTTATTTTTTTTTCTCTTTTTGACTGTGTGATTTAGGATGCACAAAGAGTCATTGGACCTCTAAGAAGCCTCTCTAATGTAGGTGTTTGCAGTGCAGCCTGATCTTCTTTGTTGACAAAAATACATTAATGTGAACAAGCACCACATACTTACTGTCATGTGAGAGGGTGTAGAGATGCAGATAAAATAATGATTATACTTGAGAAGTTAAAGAATTTTGTTCTATGCTTTTTTTCCCTATTTAACCCATAGAGTTGTTATTAAAATGGGTTTCTCTGGGATGTAGTTCCTTAGACCCACTGTGTACCCAGTGGAAGCCACAGTGCTCTGGAATGTGAATGTATTCTTTGGACTGGTCTGCTGAGCCTTGATTGGGAATGATTAGACTTCAAAAGCATTTAGCTCTAAATGTGATTGTAGCTCAATTATTGAGTGTTTTGATTGTCAGCAGGCACATTATAAATGAGTAGGATGCTGTCCATGAAACAATACATGCTGTAGGACTTCACTAAGAAAATAATTTGAATGATGAGATTAGACTTAGAGCTGCTGAATACTTCTTAGTTGTGATCTTCATCCTTTGATACGGGGGCTCAGCTGTAATTTGTTGGATGCATGTCAATATTGTTGTTTTATCAAGGTAACCCTGATTTAAATCAACAAAAACTAGATTCCCATGTGCATCAACTTTGTAGTTTCTGATTCTTGATAGGGTTCCCAGTGGGCTTGGTAGACGTTTGGGAAGTACCACGTTCATAAAGATACTTTTTTAATGCTTTGTAGATAATAGCTCATGAGGTTGCATTTTTAGTAGTCTGGATAGGAGTGAGGCTTGAGGAGTGATGGAAGAGCTCAAGGAAGGACTTGTAGTGTGTGCAAGCTCCTAAAGGATGATTTAGGCCAACAGGGGACCAGGGGAAGAGCTAATGTAGAGCAGGAGATGGCAGAGGGAACAGGATGCTGTGTTCTTCTGTCCAGGGATGAGCCAGACATGAGCAGAGCTGTGCACGGCCATGCACGTGAGGTGAAATGAGGGAATGAGAAGCTGGCCAAGGGGCTTGTGGCCTTGTAGAGTTTCTTTTAAGTGTAGCTTGGCAGATTTCAAACTGAATTTTAAAGGATTTTGGTTTCCACAGACATTGCTATTAAGTTATGTGGCCGGTGGTGGGGGCCGGACAGCTGACCACAGGGACAGCCAGCGGCTCGGCGGCTTGTTCTGAGAGTTTCCTTTTTGTTAATTCAACTTCAGCTGAGGACTTCTTTTCCCCTTGCCACGAGCCGGGCTTCCCTGGGATGGTGGCCACTGTCCCAAAAGCCAGAGAGCTGCAGAGAGAGTGTTCCCTCGCCCGGAACCCAAAATCAGACACAAGACAGCATGGTCTGCTCTGCTTGGGTTCAGGGGCAAAAAGACCCCGGCTTTCAGACTTTTATTCTGAGGGTTACAACTTATCTCATAACAGTACAGGGGAGGAACAGGGAAGGGTCAGAGGGTCAGGGTCCAGTCAGGAAGGAGTAAGGGAGGAAAGAGTGAGACACAAGATACCATTGTTAACTGAGGGGCAGGAGGGGGGAGTTTGACTCCCTTTCCAAGGCCAAACCTAACTCTACCTTCAGAGGGGCCTCACTTTCTAGGCCCCCACAAATTCCTCAGAGGGTACGTAACTCTCTGGGCTTGAACCACTGCTACATAGTTATTTGTTCTGAGCCTATTTGGTTTTTCCTACCCATTGCACCAAGGGCCACAAAATGCTTTTAAAATTGTCTTTTCTCAGAGACAGTGCTCAGGACCACATTGACCTGGTAATGTCATTTTCTACGTGATAATTTTTACTCCAGATGCATTTGTTAATCTTAAAAAAGGCAGTTTGGAGCAATCTCCCAGGTTCAGATGCAGCTGGTTTGGATCGTGTCCCAAGCTGTGCAGCTGTGGGCAGCTCATGGAGACTCCAGGTTCCATCTTTGTGCCGCGGGTGAAATCCTGTCACATCCCCACTGTTGTTAAATCCAACAGTGACTGCCGGGTACTGGGGCTGTTGATGGCTGAAAAAATCCAATTGTGATTGACATTGGTTGTGTAATAGAGGTTCTTTCAGATGTTGGACAGTCAGGTGGGGACCAGAGATAAAAAGATGGAAGTTTTGTGTGCCTGGAAGTGGCTGAACTCTGTCCATGTATGTCTGTCCCTCAATGGAAGAAGTCACCATTTCTCTCCAGTGAGCAAGAAAAGGAAAAGATTAACTTTTCTCAAGTGACAAATTTGGCAGTGTTATGTCTTAAAAACAATTATTGGCATGAAGTTAATTCAAATACACTTAATGATGTAATCATGTAAACTTTCCCAGGTGGCACCATCTGCATATGTGATTAAAAAACCCAGAATGACAAAACAAAGAAAACAATGTATTTTAAAAAGTGAAATTAATTTGTAAAGCCATTTGGCTTATTAATTAGAAAACCATCAAAAAGTCCTTGAGTAAAATAACTAAGACAGAAACCTTTGGAGAAGATAACTCATGCACATTTTCTTATAAAGAATCCCAAGATTCTGCTTTACATTCTTTACCCTACTGTAGTTTATAATGAGCGTTTCAGCTAAATTTTACTGTTAAGTGATGTGGTGCTGACTTGTCTGGATCAAATAACTCCTGTGAGGAGCTGGGGATGTTCAGCCTGGATAAAAGGAGGCTCAGGGGTGGCCCTTATTGTTCTCCACAACTCCCTGGCATGAGGGAGTCGGGCTCTTGTCTCAGGCAACCAGCAACAGGTTGGGAAACGGCCTCAAGCTGTGCCAGGCGAGGTTCAGGTTGGGCATCAGGAAGAATTTATTCACTGAGAGACTGGTCAGGCTTTGGAAGGGGCTGCCCAAGGAGGTGGTGGAGTCCCCATCCCTGGAGGTGTTCCAGAAATGACTGGACATGGCACTCAGTGCTCTGGTTTACTGGAAAAGGTGGTGATTGGTCAAAGGTGGGATTTGATGATCCTGGAGGTCTTTTCCGATCTTTATTTTTTATGATACTGTGATCTGTCGTGTGTCACTATAAAGCCTTTGGGTCAATACTCTTTGGTCAGACAAGCCTCACTTCTTTTCGAGCTGAAGATGGTGACATTTATTGTTATCCTTTAAAGCCTGCAGAATCTTCACCAATGTGTCTTTGTGTTTGTCCCTAAAGTCACAAGTCTGATATTGCAAAGGTATTTTACATTTTAGGCTTAGGCTGGGGTCCACTGTTAGAGTGAAATATCTGGTTTTTTGTGGCTACTGACATACTCACTAGTAGAATTTTTTACAAATACTCCCAAAGCAAGCTGATTTCTAAAATAATTTTTGAAAGATCATCTGGCTTCTGCTTGGTCTTTTCTCTATTATGTGCTAACAGCCTGACAAGAAAATACTTGAGCCCCAGGTCCTCTGAATAGCGTTCAGTAATCGTGTGCTGAAGTCTGTAATTCAGGACTAGTTACATTTTAAAAGAAAATTATTATGGTCATGTAGTGTCAGAGGCTTTTGCATATCAAGGCAAACAGCTTCTTCTGTTCCTAAATTTTCTGCCTTTTGCTGTAACATGGAGTAACTCATCTTTTTTTTTATTGCATTTATCTCCCCAAACCCCTCATCCAAACTGGCCACTTGATTAGATTTCATACTTTGTAAAGCATTTTGAGAACAGCTGATTAAAAAGTACTGTATGAATGTGAAGTATATATCTTTCTGTTACTAAACATTAATCGAGTTTAATTTGTGGGAACCAAGGCCAAGAAGCTGATGTTGGTAGGAACAAGCTTTCCAAAACCTGGGAAAGGGAGGCGAAACTTTGTCTGATGAACTGTTGGTTGAAAAGCCCTGCCCAGGAAAGGTGTCAATGGATTAAAAGTTTCCCATGTGGGGAAGGACACAATGTGGGGAGAGGAGGGAGTAATTAGTCAGTTTGGAGATGCTTCTGTAGCAGTTAATCCTCCAGTGGCAGCGTGGCCACCAGCGGATGTTGCATCCTTGGGGATGATCTCTGGGAAACTACTTTGCTTTCTGTCATCGCTTTAATCATCCACGGTGCCTGGATAAAGTGCATCCAATGAATTTGAGAAATATTTAAGCTGAAATATGTATTAAGGGTAGTAGCTGGCCCAACCCCTGAATTTTTCCCCACGTCATTCCTAATTCAGAAAAAAACCCCATAGAACAGCCTTGAACTTTGTGCAAAAATCTGTTGCTCTGTAACTTGCAATTTAAATGATACTTCTCTGTATTTGACTGCAGGCAAGATCAGCTATTCTATTCCCATCCAATTTAATGCTTTTAGTTTTGGGTGTGTGCGTGGGACATCCTGGAACCCTAATTATTTTCCCCCTCCCTGTTTCTTGTTTCAGAGCCATCAACAAGCAGGATCTGCTGTTTTTGGTAGTTCCCTTTCATTGTTTTTCAGTGAAGGTTCTGTCTGTAAATTTGGATTTGTCTGGGTTTTGTTTGTTTTTTAACCAGTGTGATTTTTAAACAGTGTGTTCTGGCTAGTGTTTGCATAATTTACAGAAAACTTCTTTTAATGGGTATGGAAGTTGAGGTACACATAACTACAGAGAAAGCAGGGCCTGCCCTGCTTGCAATAGAGACAGATCCATTTGTTGTTTGGTGTTGCAGTCGTGAACACTGGAAGAGAAATACCATTACTAATGATGGAATAGGAAGGTGGTTCTCAAATTAAGTGATGGCAATCATCCTGTCCCCCTCCAGCTGGCCAAAACCAGCCACTGGTCCCCTTTTACAGTGAGGACCAGCTGGACCAGAGGTGGTTCATAACTGTCACAGCATTTCTCAGCATCAGCGTTAAATGTTTGTGGGGGTGATATGGAATTGTTAACTGCAGCATGGCCAGAAATACTTTGTTCTTGGTTTGCTTCGTGTGTTGTAAATAGACACCTGGAGAAGGTAGGGAATGGCATGGCTGCTGTGTTCAGAATAGATCAGTAGCAGGAGGAAGATGTACCTCTGAATAGTAAAAACACAGCGTAGCATTGTGAGGAGGTGGAAAATGGAAAGTTCGGTGAGGCTTTCACCCCTTTGACCTCTATAACCAAAGATATCTGCAGTTATTGACTCAGGGAGACCCATAACTGGGAGGAAAGGTAATTGCAGTCTTGTTACTACAGTATTATTGAGAAATAAAGCTTAGAATTCAATAAATTTTCCATTTGTAGGTGTTTATGGGTGTCTCATAAATCAAATAATTTCTGGGGTAAATGAGGTTGTGGAAAGTTTCATGGTCTGTCTGAAGTCTGCACATTCTTCATGAAGAACCTGCAAATGCTGACATTACTGAATTGTAGAGCTTGTTTGTTTTGGGAACCTGGGTTTTCTCCTGTAACTAATACTAGTTCTCTGCAGAATTAATGAGATACGTAGTGGAATTTTAACATTAAAAGAGAATTTCTAAAAACTGTAGAAAAGGATCTGTCAAATTATCCCATGTTGTAGAAAAACATTATTGCTGTACTGCAGCATAAATATTTTAAAATTATGTAAATAATATGAAACTTGAAAAAAAATTAAATAGTAATACTAAGTTTTGCTCTATTTAGTTCTTCAAAAACCTTTTTATGATTTTACTCCATGGTCTAGATGGATGAAAACATAATCCATATTTAAATCCTTTCCTCAAAGTGTAGTGAACTTTAGCTCCTTTGATAAATCTAGATCATTTTCCTTCTGGCTAAGCTGGAGGAGTGTTTAATAGCTCTTAAAAAGTTTGTCTTGTGTGGCAAGTGATGGAAAACAATTCCACCAGTAGCATTGCTGTAGAGATGGGGAGAGGTACAGATAATGTTTTCTCTTTGAACACCAGAGCTGCCTGTTAATCCTGACAGCTTTATTGCAAAGCAAAGAAAGTGACTGAATAAATTCAGGGGGAAAAAAAGTTGCAGCACCACTGCCTGCCCACAGCAGAGACAGTGACCCTGGGATTAAAGGGAAGGAGAGGCAGGTGTTCTTGGTTTGCCTTATAGGAAGATTTAGGAGCTGTCATTCTTCCTCAGCTAGAATATTCTATGGGAACATTTATTTTGCTAGAGAAGAACATTTCTCAGTTCAGTTACCCAAAGTTGGCCATGTTCACTACTTGATTTCCTGGTCATGTTTTTTTTTGGTTAGTAGGGATGGAGCCTTAAGCTTTCTAAACGTAGTCCAGTCTTGCTTTTGTATGTGAAGCATTTAGACCCCCAGATAAATTCTCTGAACTTTCTTCAAAGCCTCTTAAGAAGAGTTGTGGGTTTCTTGCTTTTTGTGCATTTTTTTTATAGCTCTAGTACTCTAATGAATCAGAGAATCCTAGAATGTCAAGGGTCGGAATGATCTTAAAGCTCATCTAGCCCAAACCCCCTGCCATGGGCAGGCACAATTTCCACTAGACTAGGTTACTCAAGGCTTTGTCCATTCTGTAATGATGGCCTTGTAATGAATCCACCTTCATGAGTGTTAGACCCTAATCCCAGTGACCAAAAACATACTTTGAACTTTAAAAAATTTCTGTATGTATTCTTCCCTCTGCTTTTTGGATAAATACTCATTCATATCTAGCATATATAGGAGCTGTGAATTAAAAAAAGCTTTGTGCCCCTCAGGTGCCCAGCATGAGTTAAAAATGCGTGGATTACGGGGCACCTCTGCAATGACAAAACTCAGATTTCTCTCTGGGATTTTTCAACTAGAGAAGTGTTTTTGTTCAAAAGATGGGATATGATTGCATGAGTCTTGGGCATTCATGTGTGTAAGGAATGTCACCCAACCCTCATTTGTACGTAATCCAGTTTTTTCCTTATTTTGCTGCATTTAGATACTGGTAGAGCCACTGGAGGTCTGTAGCGGGCCAGCATCAGTGAACACACCATGGTCTCATGGGGGTTTTGGATAAAATTTGCGGGTTTTGCCTCCTTTGGATCTGTCAGGCATGGATTTGCCTGGTGCCTGTGGCGTGTCCATGCTGTAGGTGGCTGAGGAGCCGCTCAGCGCAGCTTCAGCGCACTGCAGTCACTGGGGTGAGTGTGCAGGAATCCCAGGGGGTTTGTGCTGCAGACACAGCATCGATCCCCAGCCCGCTGCCAGCCCGGCGTGTCATTGCCCAGACATGGCCTCTAATACCAGCTTCGAGCAGAGCTGCCAAAACCACAGTGCTCAAGGCCTCTCCCTCCGAGTTCGGCCAATGCTCGAACGAAACAGCCCCCAGCTTGTTCCTCCGGGACACAGGCCTGCCTTGTTAGGAAATCGGTGAAGTTTGGGAACCCGCAATACCTCACATAGCTCTGTGTACAGTAACGGAGGGTGGAAATAGGGCCATAGGCATGAAGCAACCAGACGAGTTATAAATATAGAATACTCTCTCAATTCCAGTTTTGTTAGTCATGGGAGGACAGTGAGAGTTTTATAAACTTATAAGGAATATACAAACAATCCTGAATTTAAAATAGCTCTGTATAATTTTTTTAGTGTGTGAAAAGAATATTCTTTTTTGAGACCATCCATGTAAGTATCTGCTATACACAGAGCATAAGGATATGCGTATTTATATGTTCATGTGAATGTGACTTGAGATGACAAAAAAAGGTACCGGAGAAGAAAAGCATAGCTCAAACGTGCCAAACTCAAGCAAAAACAGAGTGGGAAGCAGCGTGCTTCCCACTTTGTGCCAATATCAAAAACATGAATCCCCTCTTTTTCTTTAATAAGTGCTGTCTGATGCCGTCTCCAGCTTCAGAGCAGCCAGGCAGTGTCTCTGAGCTGGCTTTGCTGCAGCCTGGAGCCCCTGTCAGATCCAGGGATCCACCTCACCTTGGCTGTCCTTCCTACAAATAAATAAATAACCCTCTGGTACTCCCTAATCTGATCACAAATCCTTACTACAGGGAGGGATTTAGAAAGTCCGAAGCCATGTCATTATTATTTTTTCCCAGCCATGCTAGCAGGAATTCCTCAGAAGTGTGTGGAAGTGTATCAGCAGAGACAACTCAAGCATCCAAGTCTTAGCTGTGTGTGAGTGCATGGCCGGCAGTGCTGTGTGTGCCGTTTGTCCCATGAGTATATTCTGTGTGTTTGCAGTTTCTGGGGTATGTCACAGTCAAACAGTTTATTTATCAAACTGTTGGAAGAACTGAAATAGTTCAGTCTCACAGTGGAGGAGGTTTTTAAAGACAGTGAGCTGAGTGCAGGCAGGACGACACTGTCATCCCTTTACTTGGGTTAGCAGGAAGCACTGAGCCCTCCCAGCTGCTGCTGTTCCATCCCTGCTCCTCCCTGACCCAAGGCACTTTTTCCAAGTGCCTTCTGACTCAGGTGTTTGAGTCTTTTGCTTGGCTTGAGCTGTGTGGGGATTCAGAGCTGCTGAACTTGTTGCAAGTCACTTGGGGCCTCCTTTGGGTTTGTGGTCGTGTCCAGTGCCACAATGGACTGGGAGCATCCTTGTACTTCCCAAAGCAGGTTCTGCAGCCCAGCTCCAGCTTTTCTGTCCACACACAGAGCTGGTCATGAACCCATAAGCAAACAGGCAACTGTTGCAGCAGTTCTAGTTCTGTTGTTTGCAGATCAGACCATGGAGGATGGAGTTAAAAGTTCACGTCCAGATAGTTCAGGATGATTTACAGACTACGAAAGCAATTTGCATCAAGTCTGAAAGATAACTCAACATTTTTCCATTTCCCCCTGAGACGCTTCAGTCCATGGTTGTGGTGTATGAGAAGAAACTAATTCTAATACAGCTTTAAAGTCAGCTGTATCCTTCCTACTGTCAGTGTTACTGTAAATTTGTTAAAATGCATTAAGAAACGGATTAATGCACAATCTTCCTGTCTGCTTTTAGGTCTTGGAAATTCTGGCACTTTCTATATTCCCTCTGCATTTATAATGGAGGAAGATTTAGAATGAAAAATATATTCCGTGGTTATTAAAATCAAGGGAAGAGCTCACCCTTTGGTTATTGTGGATCTCTAGAGCACAATCTTCAGTTGCTGTCAGATTTGCTTACACTCTTGTATTTCTGGAAGTCCTGAAGGAAATACTTTATTTGATCGTTTTAGCATAATTGCCTTAATATTGTTTGGAGCATTGTTGCTGTTGTTGTTAACAGGGCGCCTTTCACTTGCAATATACAAATATCATAAGTGATGTTGCACTCCCAGATTTAGTAGTTTGTAATTTAAAACAAACGCACCAGGTGTCTCTGGTAACTTTGCAAACCATCAGCATTCTTGCAACTTTTTCTGCCCTTCCATTATCATCCTCTTCATTTCTCAGACTTGTGAACATCTGGATCTTAATCCTGGTTTTAGTGGCACATTTCACTAACAGGTCAACAGCTTGAAAAATCTTGCTCTGTAGTAAAACAATTTGAATATTCTTGGTCTTTCTGGCTGTTTCCTTGAATTTTCATCTTTCTGATGTTTAGAACTCTACAGGTTTTGTCATTTGTTGTTGTCATCTTAGTTGGAAATGAACAAAAACTTCCTCAGTTTTCCCTAGTGTGTGTATTATGAACAGTTTTCCTGAAGCTTTTTTCCCCCTTTAATTTTAGTGTAATTAGCCCTTGGCTGGAGCAGTGTTGATTCAGCCTCCAAGATGAACATTCAGTTTCCTTGCTGGTGCCAGAATGGTTAAGCTGTTGATGGGTGTAAGGCATGAATGCAAAGGGCATTCCTGAAATGGAGCAGGAGCTGAATCCCTCCGAACCAGTGACTCTTGTTTGCCCTGGATTAAACTGCTGTGATCCTTCGGCATTAAGAGAACTACATAATTTAGGCCAGTGTGATAATGTTATCAGGCTGTCTTCCTTCTTTAGAATAAATCTGGAATGTGAATAGTAGTCCTCCTCCAGATGGGCTTTTGCCAGGAGATGGCTGACCAGCACTCCTTGCTTGCAGTATATTAATTAAATCCTGTAAAGCTTATTGCCCTACACTTGCAGCATTTGGAAGACAGGCAGATTAAATCTAGCTTTAAGCAAGAACAAGCAAAACCCCAATATATTGCTCGTAATCTGCAGCAAAAAGAAAAATATTTTTTCTCAGAGCTGTTATTCAGCAGCACTTTGCTTTCCTTATCTGTTACTGCAGAGTTCAGGAACTTCAGCTGTCCCTTTAGGAATGTGGACAAATCCCTGGCAGTGAGTGGTGGGGGTTGGCAGTAGATAGGGGGCAGCTTTCGCCACTGTGGGGGACCCTCATGTTCCTTCCTCCATCCCTACTCTGATCAGTGGCACTGTTCTGATTTGCATCTCCCAGTGGGAAATTTCCCTGTGCATAGAGGAAATGTTTCTGGAACAGTGTGGTGTTGATGGTAAAACGTTGCTGGCCAGTTTGTTTATCAAGTGTTGAAGATAGAGTGCAACTGGCCCCAGCTCCCCAGAGACGGTTGTATATCTGCCTCCATGGGTTTATGTGCTGAATTCATACTGCTGTGGAAGGGACTAAATGGACTTGTTTTTTTCCTCATTCTCTCGAGTGCCAGCTGCAATGATGCCAGTCTGGGCTGTGCTGGGCAACATGAACTGTTTTGAAAGAGAATGCAATTTGTGCTGCCTGGGTTTGTCAATAACTGGTGTTTGTTTGCAGCTTCCTGGGCCGTAGTGTTACGCACTTGGGAGCGGATGCACACTACCTGTGCTATCCGTGGGTTCCTGTTGACTGTGGGATAAGGTGGTTGTTTTCTCCACTCAGGTTTCCATTTGCTCTCATTTCGGTGTGATGGGAGTTCTTGTAACTCTGCTGGAGCATTCAGCAGGGTTGATTGCTTCATTTGCAGAAACCTGAAGGGATGGGAGTTTAGTAGTGCCAGAGAGTGTTCCCAAGTCCTCTGCTCTGAATAAAATGGATCTGGCACAAATGTTGTTTTGTATCACAGCTGGGAAGCCTGGAAGCTGTTCTGGTATAACTTCTAGGGTAAGGAATGAGTGAGAGGTGGCCAAAAGAGGGATGTGTGGGATCATCAAACTCCAGTGTATCTGAGTGGAATACGCTCATTGGTGATGAATGTCTCCTCTTGCTTTATAGACCTCATTGCATCTGGTGGGATCTGAGAGTTTCCCAGTGCTGGTTGGTGCTGGACCTTCCTCTCCTAACTTGTCTTCCCCTCCTTTCTTCTACTTCCTTTGCTCCAGAATCATCTACAGGTGCTTCCATCTGAGCAGCTGGCTCTAACTGCTGCACAACCGGCTGTGTAGTTTTTCACCCATAAAATCCTGAGGGGGGGGGGGATGCAAGAATAGATTTCTTGATCAATCTTTTAAATGATGAAAAATTGGACAGTTAGTGGGATGATGTCAGGCTGGGCAAATCCATTGAGGTTATTGTGAGGTTCTGGATGCTTCATCACACCTACTCTGTCATGCAGGAATAAAGGCATTTACAGTATCTGTGACAAACAGAAACACCAAGAAGCAAGAGACCAGAAAGCTTTGTGTGGAGGCTGACCAGGTGTACTGGGAAGAAAATAATTCACTGAACCACTTCAGAATACTTTTAGGATCCTTGGAAAGATCTCAGGGATAAAAATGGGTTGGTAGTGACTACGATTTAAAAATGGAAATGCATGATTGATCTCAAGTCAGATGTAGATTGCAGGCTGTAGACTTAATACCCTCTTGGTATAAGTTTACATAGACCAGGTATTTTGCTGATGGACATGACTCTACATCCTGGGGGTTTAAAGAAGGAGGAGATGATCTCTTTCATGTCCTAGATCAGTGCTGGGTTGAACTGAACCTTTGAGTTCTGACAGTTAATGTCAAAAGCTGCCGGATTTCATGCCTTAACTATTAGAAAGTAGTTCGACATGGCAGCATTTTTTTGCCCTCAGGAGTTTCACTGAATATGAGATAACCAGTTTTAGAGAAGGGGGAACAGAAAAGGCAAAAAATATTCCATTATCTATATGCAGCTAATACCTGTTTCTGTGGTAATATAAAGATTTACACTGCTCTGAGTGGCCTCTTCAGTGCCTTGGTGATTACTTTTACCCATATTTTTGTGATCAGAACACGCTACTCCATGTATTTAATACATGTATTTCCTTTTTATCTGTAGTTTTTGATTCCAGCCCTGACCATGAATCACTGGAACTGGATTTTCTGAGTAATGTCTCTCCAGTCTCTCTATTCTCAGAGAATATTGGGCAAAAAAAATCAGGTCTTGTATAGGTTGTTTGAGCATTTGAAGTTGGCTGTTTACGTGGCTGTACCAAAGTTTAGCCCATTAAAATGCAATATTTTAAAAATTCTGTCATGTAGAAGGATTAGCATTCCAAAAGTGACTGTATTTTTCTGCCTTTGTGGATAAATTTAGACAGCTATTTTTTTCAGTAGTTGGCTAGGAGAAAACACTCCCTTCCTCCTCTGGTTTCTACTCAAAACGAGGTGCTTTTTCCCCCCCGTTTTTTTCTAGAACATTATTTTATCTGAAGGATGCTTTAAAAAACCCAAAAGAGTATACAAAAAACCCTAAACAAACCAACAACCCAAAAAACCCTAAACAAACCAACAACCCAAAAACCAAAGAAGGATCAAATTTCTTTTTACAAGGAGAGAAAGAATCTTTAAAAAATATTTATCCCACACTTGGCAACCTTTTGCTTGCCCGCATGTGACTGGCGCAGTGCCATCCTTGGCTGAGGCCGGCGCCTCCGCTTGCCAGGAGTCTTCCTCTGGCTGCATTTTCACTCCCTGTGACTGATTGTTTATTCACCTGATTTTTCTGCTCCAGCATCGCTGAAGTCATGGTGTCTTGGAGATGATAAGAACACTTTGTCTTCCCAAACTGTACGATAGCCATGATGTCAACACGGGGTGTTTGCAGCGAGCCCTGGCGTGGCACACACTCCACATAGCAGGGAGGGATTAAATGTCAGACAAACTTACTGCCACCTCCTCAGCCTGAGCCTGGCCAGAAGGGAACTGTCGTAAATACAGGCAGATGATTTGTTGCTTGCTTTTCTAACTATTTTTTTTCCCCCCAGAGTTGTGTTTGAGGATTTTCAAACCTTGCTTTGTGTTCTCAGTTCTGGTTTAGCATCTTGGGGGTTTTAATTGAGGATAACAAGTCTTTGAGTCAGATTCTCTTGAGGCTCCTCATGTTTCTAAGATACTTGCATTTAGTTTTAAGATATCTCCTTTCCATATGTCAGGTCTAGATCTGATCTGCTCAGTAAACAGGCATCTTGGAATGAAAATTTTTTCTTTTTTTTTTTTTTTTGGTCAGTGATCATAGTATCTTAATAGTATTCGGAAAATCTCCTTAATTTTTTGTTGACAGGGAAAACTCATTTGAAGAAATCAGAGAGAAGGTGAAGCATGGTTGGACAAAGAAAGTTCTGTTGATGTTTTTTTTGCTCCAGTAAATTTGTTTGTGGCTACTGGTACTCTTGTACCGTCTTTCTCTGAAGATCTGATGATCTAACACTACTTTCACTCCCTAAATGTAAATGGACGCTGGTCTAGTCAGGGCTCCATCATCTCTTTATTAAAATGCTTAAGGGCCTGCTCTTCTCCGCATCTTGCTTTGACTTCCTTCTCTCGTGGCTGCCCTCCAAGGTCTCTGAAATTTTCCATTATTTTGGTATTGCCATGTGATGACAATTAAGCATTTTTTGCCCTTGGGCTTGTCAGCAAGGATTTGTTCAGGTTTTTTTTTTTTTTTTTTTGTATATTGTCATCAGCCTTCGTGTTCCAAGGCACTGTTGTACCTGTCTGATAAATTCTGTCCCCAAATGTCAGCCCATGGTTTGTGTCTCTAACGTTCTTGCAGAATAAAGTCAACAAGTTACCCAGTGTATTGCAGGGCGCTTTCTTTTGGCCAAAGTATTTTGAAACCTGCATTTTGCATGTTTTGGTACAAATCTAGGACCCCAAGTAGCACAGTTTGGGAGGGTGGGGGGAGGATAGCTGGTTCTGGACTGTGAGGTCAGCCAGTGTTGTTTAGGAAGGTTTTTAGAACAGGGATATCTGGGGGAACTGGCGTGTAAGGCAGATAAGGCTTTTTTGTCGATGATAATGTGTCCTACACACACACACACACACAAGTTCTTGTTCTGCCTCTTCAAAGAAACAGGATACCCGTATTGTCTCCAGGCTGAAAACTCTGCCAACGTTAGCAAGAACAAGCAGAAAAATAGGACTGAGGAAAAAAGCGAGGTTGCTGAGCTCTTAGAAAATTATCTTTATAAAGTTTTCAAGAGTTCATGTTAAAATGGTTGTGATTAAAATATTACTATAGTTATGAAAACCTGTTTCACTGATTGCCTTTTTCATGTGAACTTGTGTATCCTTCTGTGCTCCAGTTTATATTTCTGTAGACCAGAGTCAGCAGATTTACCAGGAGATGCAGGGAATCCTATTTTTATAGCAGACTGCTCATGAATGGCAGAGGCATTAAGGGAATACAGGAGTCTTTCCCAGGAATGAAATAAACTTAATCTGTGTTTATCCCAATACTTAGTACAGCAGTGTTTGTTTTCCAGCAAATTGTTCAGATGAAAACAAAAAAAATCATGTATTTAAGCAATACATCCAGTAATGAACTTTGTGGAGGCACAGGGTGGAGTGTGTGTGTGTGTTTTTTTTAGTAGGGCTTTGAACTGGAAATGTAGCTACCACATGGAATCTGAGTTCTGGCACCCACTCAGCACAACAGTCCATCTGCTAGCAAGACACATTGATTTATTTTTTTTTTTAATCCCTTAGTAGTGCCAGATGCAAGTCCTGTGTACCTGAAGATGAAAGGCAATTTGTGATGCCTTACTAAAGTGGCATCTGGGCAGACTTCTTTTGCCCTGATACAGATTATAGTCAGAAAGAGAATACACACCTGCATACATGTTTGATTTTGCTGTGTAGGGGTTTGGTGTGTGTGGTTTGTTTGCTTTGCAAGAAAAAAAATGACCCAGCATCTTCAGACAATGCATTATTTAGCAGTGATTGCCTCTGCATTCCTGCTCTTTGTAGTCTTACAGGCTCTGCAAAAATTTTCTTAATTTGGTTTGCTTGTGATGGTTGAAATACTTGTGGTACCTTGACAGGCACCAGCAGTGCTCATGGTCCCACCTCCTTGTTCTCACAGTCTCCCCCCTCCATCTATTTCAAAACAAAGTGATTAAAGTTAATTAGAGCGATATAGAATCATTTTGACGAATCCTTTTCAAGGTGGGCAGTACTTAAAGCTGTCAGAAAATGGCTCTTTATAATCAAAAGTCACTGTAAGATGTCAGCATCCTTGATGCAGAGCTGGGAGCAGTGGGGGTTTTTGTGGTTTTTGGTTTGTCTTTGTGGGGGAATTATTATTGTTGTTGTTATTACTGTTATTATTATTGCTTAATAGGAGTCTTGAGCATTTTGTCCTGTGTCGGGATGGTGGAGTTCTGCTGAATGGGATTATAAAAACTGGGAAGTCTGGACCTCATTATGGGAAGTGGAGGGCATTAAAATTTTAGGGTGTTTAATCCTGCATTAACACAACACCATAACTGCAAACTGAGAGAGAAATCACAATGCAGAACTTGTGTGGAATTTCATCAACTGCTTCCATGGTCATTTTGGGATGTTAACTTCTCTCCTGATTCTCTGCTTTCTGCTGAAATATTTTGGTTTAAATGTCTGTGGTGCTTCACTTGGATCTCTCTGTAGTGGCACCACTGAAGTCCAGTTTTCTGCTGTTGTTACCGATACAGTGTTTTAGCTAAATTAGAAAGTGGCAAACAGCTAATGCAAGCCAGATTTGCAATCTGTGTGTTTCCAGAGCCTCTGGCACGCGGCTCGTGTGGCTAAAAGGCCATAGAGTGCTGTAATCAAAATGCTGCTGTTACATAAATATAATGCTGCCACTTCTTTTGATCTAGCAGTGGTGAGCTCGGCTGCTGAGGATTCTGCTCTTTGTTCATGTCTTCCAAGTTGAAATGCTTTCATACAAAACGACTGTCTCCATAAATTTGCACCCCATTTTTTCCCCTTCCTTTCATATTTTGTTCTCTGAACCCAGAATGTGAGGATAAGGCAGAATTCTGCTATGCTCTTCAGGGGAAAATAGTAGTTCTGTAATTCCTTGGTATTTGATGTGGATGATTATTTGATACTTTATTAAACCACATTTTGCACACATAAGCAACATTGGGATGCTGCACTGGGGTCGGCCCAGCCATGTGTGCTGCAGTAGAGCAGTGCTTCCTTCTAAAAGTGCAATTAAGTTGTTTTGAAGGAAGCTTGTTTTCTTGCCAACAAAAGACAAATTTGAAGAACAAATAGGAAAGGCAGGAAATGCTTAGAAAGACAATAAGTGAGCATGCAAAAAAAAAAAA
>JAHLSL010013062.1:289440-304649 GCA_025920805.1 Petroica traversi
GGGGACGATTGGGGATACAAACAGGCCACATGGCTAACCCAGGACAGGTACCTTGTCTGTCAGCAAGCAGAGCTGAAACAAGGGGAAATGGGAGGTTTATCAGCCACATTCCCAAATAAAGCAGTAAATAGGTGCAGCTTGGAAGAAGAAAACAGGGCTGTGTGGGGAGCTAAAACAGATCTGTAGTAAAGAGCTGCTTGTGTTAAAATTCCCCTACTTTAGGAAATGACTGCAGTTGCATACTAAGGGGCAGGGGCAGTCTCCTTGCTTGGAAAATGCCTGGCATAATTTAGGCATTACCACAGTCTAAATAACATGTCCAAAAATACTTAGGTAGAAGTAGGCACCTGACAAGGAAGGATTGAGCCTGAACAATTACTTGGGCAGAATTATGAAAAACAGGGAGTGGGAGCTTAACCTGGGAAGCAGTGGGCTGCTGGAACAAGAGCTGCTTGTGCCAGCAGTGCCTTGAGGGGTGAGAGGGAGGGTAACTTAAGTTGTTCATTACACGACTACTCCCACTGCCACTGTCCCTTTATTGAACTGTACTAACATAACAGCACTTCAGAAGTTCTTTGTTCCTTATTCAGTTGCTGATGCTTGCCTTGATTATCACGGAAAATGGAAAGTTTAGAGGGAATCTGCTTTGTTTGTTTTTAGTTTTCATTGCCTCTCTTGAAAACTATTTGCTCCCACAGCAACAAAGTAATTTCTCCTTGCAAATAGGGAAACTGAGATGGAGATGTGCCAGAGGGGTCTCAGTGCCTGTTTCAGGGTTTTGTTTCCTCCTTTGGTGCTGACTCTGCCAGGTCCCTCCATCCTCTGCTGGGGTCAGTGTGTTCACTGCTGTGTGCATAGATGGTGTGTAGGCACCACTTCCCAGAGCATCCCAGCTTGGATGGGGATGGGGGACTGGAAAATGAGCAGTTTGTGGCCTTCAGGAGCAAGCAAGGAGATGGTGACTGAGGAGGAGTTTCAGCTCTGCTGACCTGCTCTCATGGTTTGTTTCAACCTCTACAGCAAACTGGGGGGCAGTCTATAAAATCAAAACAACCTCCCCCCTGTTTTCTACACCATTTTGAGGCAGAGGCATCAGCTGTCAGGCCTGTTGAAAGGTGTGAACAGGGATCCCTAGCTGTTGTGTGGTTCCTTACTGAGGAATTTATGGTTTGTTTCCCTGGGATTGTTTTTGTCAGGGTGTGCTGAATTCAGACAGGCAGCAGGAGAGCAGCAAGGCCTGATCTAACCACAGCATTCCAGTAGAGCAGGCACCCTGTGCTGAGGGTGTCTGGGGAGTGAATGACACCCTCCAGACCTGTGGTGACACAGGTGGGGACACCTGGCTGCAGTGCAGGCTCCCATGGGGATGCTCCTCAGTTTGGTCCTTGTTTCAGGGGAGTGTTTCTCAGCTGCCCATGTGTGAGTGAAGTTTGAAAAAGTGAGTTGGGAAGTTTGTACACTGAGGTGTGAGGCTGTTAGGGTGACATCCTACCGAAGTGAAATAAATGCTGCCATGGTGGGTTGGCTTGATTTAGGTTCATCAGCTACACAGACTTTTATCTCCTTTCCCAGTGGTGCATTCCTGCCCCTGCTATCCCAAAGTGTCAGTGTCCTTGCAGGTGTTGTCTTGCAGCTGATGTAGAGCCTATAATCTTGCTTCTGTTGCATGTGTCTTTTCTTTCTATCCAGCCCATCTGAGTAGTACCAGGAATTTTTTCATAATATTTAATGGGGCTTTCATAATATTTAATAAGCCTTATGCACACAACTTTGTATACAGTGTCTGTGGAAATAAAGGATGTGCATGTTATTCCAGGGCTATGCTTAAAGACAGTGGGCTCAGCACAGCTGCCTGTGTTTAGTTCTGTGCTCTGAAGTGTGGATCCTGTGCAGTCCCTACAACTGTTTGCTGTTGGGTTTCAATGTACAGGTGCAACTGTACTTGGCACAATGCAGGAAATCATTATTGGGCCAAGAGGTAAAACAGAGAGGCAAGGAAACCTTACTATGCAAACTCTTAGAGTTGCTTTTGTAAATATAAGCAAGAACTGTGGTAATGACTGTGTTTTATTGTCAGGACTCCAGAAGGCTTTTCCTTCCATAAGGTATCTAAAGTTGCTGCTTCCCATTTGCCACCAAATGGAAAACCCAGTGTGGAGACCTGCTGTTCAGAGGAAATGAATTTATGTGTTCCTCATAACAGCTCCTCTACAATTATTAAAGCACATGTTGGAGTGGGCTTTAGATGGTGTGGTGTCACCTTTGGAGTCCTGTGTCACACTAATTTCCCTGCCCCCTAAACATTCTTTGGTCCATGGGAGAGAAGAAAGCTGAACACCAGTTTAAAGTAAGAGGGAACACAGTGTTTCAAAGTTTTCCTATATTAAGGTATTCTTTATTGGAATGGGTTGTGAATTAAAACGAGTATTTTTTTTCTTCGAAAACTTCCTTCTAGGAATTATTCCTTCTATGTACTCGACAACCACAATCTTCAGCAGCTGTGGGACTGGAACCATCATAACTTGACAATCAGTGAGGGGAAAATGTACTTTGCATTTAATCCCAAACTGTGTGTTTCTGAGATTTACCGTATGGAGGAAGTTTCAGGAACCAAGGGACGACAGAGCAAAGGAGATATAAATCCAAGGAACAATGGGGAGAGAGCCTCTTGTAAGTAAGCAAACAAAAAAAATCTCAATGCCAACTGCACAGGAGGGCGTCACAAGAGAAAACCCAACACACTGACATGTTGCTGACCATTGCAATATTTAGAGTTTAGGACTTGCGGGAGGCTTTCAGCCCTTCTGCTTGTTCAGGCTTTAAACTGTAGCTCTGAAGGTACCTTTGCATCAGTGGAAAATTATGTGGTTACACAGTCCCTATCTCATCTGTAAAACCCACTTGTAGAAGATGACTTGTTCCCACGTCCCCTGTTTTGTGACAGCAGCAGCAGCAGATAACAACAGGAGCATAGCTGGGAAATGAGAAATGAAATCCAGTAGTTTGGTGTGTCCAACAAGGAGCAATTTCTCAGTCTCCTTTGTAACTGTGTATCATTATAGGTGTTTTCCTATCTCTGATATTTACTCTTGCTTGATATTGAGGAAGCTGCTGAATAACAATTCCATAGACACCAAAACAAACTGTTTCTGGTACATTCAGCTTCTTTTAAGCTCCTGCCAAGTATTGTACCTGGTTGCTAGAAATGTTTGTTTTGAACTTAGTTTGCTCTGCTTTGTTTTCAAATTATTTGCTTTTGAATTTAGAACACTTTTTAATGTTCTGCAGTATTCCTAAATCTGTGTGTCACTGCATTTAATTTTGGATTCTGCAGTGATCAGAATTATTGGAAGGTCCTCTCTCGACTTTGGTGGTCTGCTCATCAGGTCTCAGGTGTAATAGCACGTTTAAAAGCAATCTCTCATCTAGGAATTAAGATTGCCTACAAGTTTCCCCTCAAAACTGGAAATGCATTTTTTTTTCCTTGGTGCCTTTGTGGTGTTTTTGGAGCTGAGTGAACGAAAATGGATCTTGTGTGTAAGTCGAGTCCCCTTGTTGTGGATGGTGCTTACAAAACTGGGACATGTAGTGTGCTGAATGTCTCTTTGGGTGCGATGTAGACGCGCAGATGGCCCAGATCCTTGTTGTAAGCACCCTCCATTCTTTGCCCATTCAATAGAGCAAAGCCTTGCAGTCCTGGAGGAGTTACAGATGCACAGTCAGCCCTTACTACCACTGAGGCCAGTGCCAGCCACTGCCTGCTTTTTTAAGAAACCAGTACAGAAAGCTTTCTGACTCTGAGAAGGGCAAAAGAATCAACAAAAGCTCAACTGCCTTTGCAAATATAGCACCAACAGTGCCAGTGTACACGAGGGTGAAAATCTCTTTATTTTCAGAGCTTCTATGGAACATTAGAAACCAGCTCACAGTTGACAGAACACAATTTCTCCATCCAAGAATTAAGTTTTTAAAATGCTATTTTGTTTTGGGTTGGAAAGCTCAGTGAGTTGGTAGTGGTAAGCCATTCATTTCAAAGCTGTGGGCTTCCATTCAGGTCTGTTCAGAAGAGTAGCTGGAAGCTGCTGCCATCAAATGGTTGTGCCATATATGAACTGAGTTTTGGAGTTCTTGGTCCAGCCTCTGATGAATAGGAATGTAAACTCCTTTGTCTTTTCCATGTTGCTCACTCTCCAGAGAAACAAATTGTAGTTGTCAAAAGTTGTCCTGGAGAGTGAGCACACAGGCCGGTGATGGCTCCGCACGTGCTCTGGAGCCAGATGATGAATTCAGTGCTTCCAAACCAGGCCTGTGGATAAACAGTACTTCCATTCCTCGCTCAGGGAGAGCCTGAAGTAGTTTTCAGGAACTTTTTGATGATGCATTAAAAGAAGATCTGCTTCAGAAAAATTAATAACAAGAAGCTCAAGCATGTTTTAAACTGATTGCCAGGGTCACTGCTTACCCTTAAGCGCTCAAATGTAGTAGGAGGAAAGAGGAAGCTCTACAGCGACAAAGGCTGTTGGTATCCTGTGGTGTCGTAGGTGCTACTGGAAAGGCTCATTAGCTAAAACCCATACCTAAGAAACAAAAAACACTGGCAGGTGACGTGATGCCAACTCTGGCATGTCCTGTCATTTATATTGCAGGTGAAAGCAAAATTCTACATTTTGTTTCCAACACGACGCTCAAGAATCGGATTAAACTGACGTGGGAGCGGTATCGGCCTCCAGATTACAGAGATCTCATTAGCTTCACTGTTTACTACAAAGAGGCGTAAGTAGATGTCAGAGATTAACCAGGGCAGTCCAAGGCAGAGCAGACAATTCTGTTCCTGCTGCTGGTTGGCTCATCCAGTTTTTGTATTTCATCCTCAAGTCCTGCTTTTGTTCTAATTCTTTTCTTGGTGGAGCACAAGCCTCCTTTAAAAAGAGGATTGGTTTGAATGCATCTTACAAATGGATTGCAAATCCATCAGGAAGTTTTAAATTTAAAAAAAAAATAAAAGAGAAAGGTAGAAGGCTTGACTCTTCTGAGGGGTGTGATTTAGTGCTCTTCCTAAGTCATCATATTGACTGAGATATTTTCCTTCTCTAGTCAAAGCACTGACTAGAGGGCATCACAGGTCAGGAGTTTGCCCTGCCACCTGGATGACTTGTCTGCTCAGGGTTTGGGGTTATCTAGACTTTCTACCTTTAGTCATTTCCTGCATTAGTATCTCTTGATAATGAAGGTGTGGAGCAGTTACTGGAGAAATCCAAATTACATGGGGGATGCCTCTGCCTTTGTTCATCCTTGTAACGGCTCAGATTTAAAATAAAAAAAAACAACTAAATGAGCACAAAAATAACACTCCAAGCAGTCTGGAGGTGTGAAAGGGAGGTTTTGAATGCTGGTAATGGTACATGGAGCAAAGATGTGAGACATGGAAGCACAAATGATTCATGTCCGGCATCACTTGAAAAAGATCATTGAGATGTTCTACAATGAAGCCAGTGCTGGCAAGTGTACAGATACTAAGAACAAGAGTTCGATTGCTCTTGCACCAGTGTTACAACTTGTGAAAATTAGAACTATTTGACTATTTTATAGTGTTTGTATTGTGTGGAAATAAAAGGGTTAAAAAGCCCACTGGACTCGTCAAAGCCTTTGGGAACTTTGGGTTGTTTATCGCAAAAAGTTTGGCCACTATCAGTAACTGTTTTGAGTTGCTTCTGTTTGATATATGTTTATTTAAAGTCTAAATACGTCTGAAGCATTTCACTGCCTGTATGGAGTGAAAAAGAGTAGATAAATATAGTGTTTTTTTGGAGAGCGTTGCTTTATTGCTTATGAGTAAAACTGAACATTGAATTTCGTACTGCTTGGAAATACAGATTTTTTTTTTTTCTGGTTTATTCTGCTGTGGAAATCAAGCTTTATTTGTTTCATTGAACACCTTTGAAGTGAGGCATTCTCATATGTGTATGACAATCTTTGGGAGAAAATAAATATTTGTGCTACTTTTTCTCTTTGAATATTTCAGGCCATTCAAAAACGTGACAGAGTATGATGGGCAAGATGCGTGTGGCTCCAATAGCTGGAACACGGTTGATGTTGACCTGCCACCAAACAAGGAGAACAATCCTGGAATTCTGCTGCAGGGATTGAAACCTTGGACTCAATATGCCATTTATGTCAAGGCTGTTACCCTCACAATGATGGAAAACCATCATATTCATGGAGCAAAAAGTGAAATTATATATATTCGAACCAATGCTGCAGGTGAGATGCTGGGATCTGGGGTGAGAGGTTGATAATGCTGCAGGTGTGTTTAATGTATTATTGTACGAGTTCTGTTGTTGATACAGAAAGGGAATTTATGTGAAGATGATTTGCATAGTGCTAGCAGTTTCAGTAATTATGAAAGCAGCATTAAAATTTTTAATTAAAATTCTGCTTTTTGAGATACCACTTTCATTAGGAACTCTTGGAGCTTCTTGGAGTTAGAATTTCAGGCTTTGTTCTGTTGTAAAGACTAATTTAAGTACAGCTTTGGGTTGGGACTTGGTTGCAGTTGAACCCTTAATTGTTGACATAAGTAGAAAACCCTTTCTTTGAAATAAGATTGTGTTTTTCCTTGTAGTATAGAAATTCATTGGGATTCACTCAAAAGCTTGCATGGAAACACATTGTAGAGTGCTTTGGATCTAAATACCTTCCTTGTTTCTTTTTTTCCTTCTCTAGTGCCATCCATTCCCCTGGATGTTATTTCAGCATCCAACTCCTCATCCCAGCTGATTGTGAAATGGAATCCTCCCTCTCTTCCCAATGGGAACCTTTCCTACTACATCGTGCGCTGGCAGCAGCAGCCTCAGGACAGTTACCTGTACAGACACAATTACTGCTCCAAAGGTAGGAGAACTGAAATGCTGCTGTGTTGAAATGCCTGGGACTCTGCCTGCCAGGGCACTTCACTGGCAAGAGCTAAATAACAGCAAGTAGAGGGAATGGGGAAACATGTATTGTTGCTGGATCTGTGGTCTGGAGAGAAAACAAGCCAGCTCTGTTCTTTTCTTTCAAGATAAAGTCCCAATTCGAAGATATGCTGATGGGACGATTGATACAGAAGAAGCCACTGAGCCCACCAAGCCAGAGGGCTGTGGGGGAGAAAAAGGACCTTGTTGTGCTTGTCCCAAGACAGAAGCAGAAAAGCAAGCAGAGAAGGAGGAAGCAGAGTACCGGAAAGTCTTTGAGAACTTCCTTCACAACTCCATCTTTGTCCCCAGGTAATGGAATTTGAACACTTCTTTGGAAGTGAGGCTGATAATTTCATTTTTTAATATTTCCTGGAACTGATGTTTCCTGGACATGAAAGCACGCAGAAACACCAAACATTACCTTTCCTTTCATGTGAGACAGTCCACAGCCTTAATTTGCAGTTTCTCTTATTTGCCAATTTTCATTTCTTTCTTTTCAATTCTAGTCCATAGTAAGGGTTCTTACCTGTATTGATCAAGGATTTCAATGATGTTTTTTTTCAGACTCAAGAGTCACTTAAGGAGCTCGTTGTCTGTAAGGGTTTCAGAGATGAGCAACATGAGGCAGACAAAGGGTTTCAGATGTGATTTTTCTCTAAATAACCATTTAAGTCCTTGTGTTCCTAATCTGAAGATTTATCTTTGAAATTGAGGGCACAGTTGATGCCTTTTTCCTGTTGTTAGGAAAATGAAGCTAGACACGGTTAGAGGGGTTGGGGTCTTTACCTCAGTATTTTAATCAGGATCCTGTTTGATGCATCCACTTCACCCAGGTGACAGCGTGGCAAAATGCACACCCCCTGCCAATCATACACACCAGTTATAGACTTTACACATTAGCATATCTAACAAGGGAGCCCAATAATGGGGCTGGGGTGGGCTAACCTCTAGTTTACAGAATCTGTCCTACTAGGAGACCTTGGCTTCCTGAGATAGTAGGATGTTTGGTCTCCCTGGCTCTGCAGTTCTGGGGTGTTTAGTCTCAGGCCTGCAGAACACTTACAAAACACTAAGCACTAAACTAAGTAAAAGGTTGCAAGTATGCATACTGCTAATACTTGTGGATACAGAGAACTGTGTAAAAGGTATATAAAAGAAAAGACAAAAGTCATTCCGGCATCACAGTCACCTCACAGAATTGGTTTTTTTGCACTAATTGCAAAGGGCCTGTCTATTTCCTGGGTCAGTGCTGCAAAGGAGTATTAAATATTTCCACTCTCCCACAATAAACACCTGCTTACATGTTAAGTGGAATTGTACTGATTCTGTGCTGCAACACAGATTAGAAAGTACTGAATTAATTGGTGATTTTGATCCTTGAGTTTCCAGTTTCTCCTTCAGGTAAGCTGTTGTTTGGGTGATTGGATGCTGGGGCAGGGCACACAGTGTGCAGCTGTTGTGTTACAGGCTTTAATACACTGTCAGATCTCAGTGGTCTCATTCTCCCTCCTGGCAGGGGAAGTCCACGGTCAAATTCTGTGTTTGGGAACTCTAAAGCATGGCATTGCTGCTCATTGATGCTGGTTCATATCACTCTCCATTGTGATTTTTTGGACCTCTATTCAAGAATGTGGTGCATTGGCATGTTGGGGTTAAAACTTTGATATTTGCAATGCTTCTTAGCTTAGCTTATCCGAAAAATGAGGAACTAAAAACTGCCTCTTTTGGGAGGTGTGAAGTGTCTATCTGAGCTGTGTTTGGGTCACACTGAGCATTTGTGTAGTGTTTCCCCAGGGATGATGAGAAACAGCAGCCAAGATCAGGTACAGGGAAGTTACAGCCTCCATGTCTGATCATGATGTAACTCCTGAGTCGTGGCAAATCTTAAGATCTGATTTTGGACTTCATGAAATAGCACAGCAAAGAATTTTGAAAGTCATGTGTCAAGTCTAAACTACTTGAAAGACTGTTGCAAAGTAGGTTTTCCTATTTCCCCAAACATTTGTAATTTAAAATGTGTTTTCTTTTCCCGTATTTTCTTGCAGTCCTGTTCCTTCCAAGAAAACTCACAGAACCTTGAACTCAGTAAAAACCTGACCAGTTCACAGAGAATTTCCTGAACACTTGTCCTTTTTCTCTTAAATTACTGCCATTAGGGTGTTTTGTAACAGCAGGGGCAGATAAGGGACAATGCTCAGCAATAGCTGCACAGCCAAGCAACTTTTAAGAGACTGAATGTCAGGGAAATTAAAGTTTATGAGCTGGTGAGACATCTCCACGGGACAAATC
Organism: Petroica traversi; assembly: GCA_025920805.1. Taxonomy (NCBI): domain Eukaryota; kingdom Metazoa; phylum Chordata; class Aves; order Passeriformes; family Petroicidae; genus Petroica; species Petroica traversi. The sequence goes on from JAHLSL010013062.1 coordinate 298,686, forward strand.
TAAGCAGCTTGTTACTTGATGTCATTTTTTTCCCTCTCTTTCCCAAGGGAGAAGTTAATTAATGTGTTAATGCAAGCCTCAATAGTAGTATTTGTTTGCAGTGTTCTACCTGTCTCCAGGTTATTATGAAAGAGTTGCAGCATGTAATACAACATGAAAGTATTTGACTGGGTGCTTTTAAGATTGTTTAAGAAGTCTGTTGATCTAATCTCTTGTGCAGCTTCTGGATGACCCCACGTGTATTAGCACCATTGTAGATTTCAAACAGGACTCTGCTTAGTCTTGAAGAGACACTCACAGCCAGAGAAGAATGAGTTTATTCTTCAAGGTTTTTGTTTCTCTAATAAGCAGGATGGGACAGGCTCTGTGTGTAGTCTGAGCAGTAACATTAATATTGCCATGCAGTAGGAAAAGAGTGAAATTTGCTGTTAAATAGCCCAAGTTTTTGAAATATTTTTTATTTAATTCTTTATAGTGTTATTTTTAGTTTTTCTCTTGCATTTCTTTTCCTTCCTCTTCCTTAATGGAACAGATGATTTTTCAAGTTTTTATCTCTAGACTTTTCTTTACTTCCTTGGATGCTTTGTTTTTTGCCTTTATCTCCGCATTTCATGAATGCAGGAAGCTGCTTGCCAAAAAAGCACTGATGTCAAATCTCACAATGTTTTAACCACAATTTCCTTGTGGTATCCTGCAGCTCTTTTCTCTTCCTGACACAATTGTAGTTTTCACCAACAACTTTTGTGTTCCTTTATCTTTTCCCCCAAACACAAGGTAGGGCTGTACTCCCCTCACCCCCAGATACCACCAAAGAATTGAAGCTCCATGCATCCCATAAAAGCAGTGATAAAGTCAGGCCTTTTGGGGTCTTGCATTGGCACATGCTTTTGTAGTTGATTGAAAATGAACTTTTTATTTTCACTGCTTTAACCACAAAATCTGCACAAATGTTCATCAGTTCAGGGCTAGGCATCCAGCTCTTTACGGATGAAAAGTTTTTCCTTTCCCCTGAGCTAAAGCAGTAAATGAATACTCATCCTAAGCAGGGTGAATAGGTTTAGTAACTTCCATAGATACCAGTGTAGACGAGGCACAAATGTTTTTATCTCCTATGAAATTGCCTTAACTGACAAGATATCTACTTGAATGTTGCTTAAAACAATTTGTTGCTAACTTAGGAAATTCTTTCTTGTCTGTGTTTATTTCTGTGATGTGGTTTATATGGTAGTTATGATGCCGAAATGATTTTTGTCCATACTTTTAACCCTTTACTTAGTTTAGTGCTTAGTGTTTTGTAAGTGTTCTGCAGGCCCTGAGACTAAACACCCCAGAACTGCAGAGCCAGGGAGACCAAACATCCTACTATCTCAGGAAGCCAAGGTCTCCTAGTAGGACAGATTCTGTAAACTAGAGGTTAGCCCACCCCAGCCCCATTATTGGGCTCCCTTGTTAGATATGCTAATGTGTAAAGTCTATAACTGGTGTGTGTGATTGACGGTGGGTGTGCATTTTGCCACGCTGTCACCTGGTTGAAGTGGATGCATCAAACAGGATCCTGATTAAAATACTGAGGTAAAGACCCCAAAACCCTCTTAACCGTGTCTAGCTTCATTTTCCTAACACCAGGAAAAAGGCATCAGTTAGAGTGTCAAAACGACTACTCAAGATGTAATAAAGGGATTTGGGAAATTTTTGTAGTGAACTCCTAAAGAAAAGAACTCATCCAACCTCTGCCAGAAGGTTTCAAAACCGAGTGAGCCTGTTCTTGGCTCTGTCTGCAGTGTGCTGTTCTGTGGCTGCATGTACTCAGATGATATATTTGACAGTGAATTAAGTTCTCCTGTTGAGTCATCTTTCCTCCTGTTGTGTGTTCGAGGGAGGCCTCGTTTGCCTGGTTTGTAACTCGCTCTCTGGTAGAGCTGTTGGACCTCATGCCCTTGGTACCTGTCGCACTGGCCAGGTGCTCCATGGGCTCTGGTGAAGTGATTTCAGGGATAGGGATAGGATTCAAGCCCAAATTGGTTTTGTGGTGTGACTCTTCTTACTTTGTCCTTTACCTGCCCTGGGGCCTTGCTTTCCAGGCGTGAGCATTCCTGCAGCCCATGGAGACAGAGGAGCAGGAGCAGTAAAGCCAGACTGCTCTGTGTAGTTGGTCCTTCTGTGCAGAACAGCCTCAGATCTGGGGCAGGACCAAGGGACAGGCCCAGTATGTGGCCACAGGGTGTTGGTTACCTGATCCACATAGTTCTAAGAATGTCATGATCCTTGTCCTGTCACCTGGGGCTGTCCACTACAGCAGATCCCCGGGCTTCAGAAAGCAATGGTGTGGCTGTAGATCTTCAGCTTTTTAACTCTGCTTAAATTTCACTTACAAGCCTGTAAGGCAAAGCTGTTCGTTGAACTTTTGGCTCTACCTAATATTAGTGCTGAGTTTTCTCACACAGGATTGTTCCTTTGCAGAGCTTTTGTTTGGGTGAGACAAGTAGAGATGCACAGATGACCACCCGAGTGGTGGTGAGCATTCATGGCCTTCAGCTGCTGTCCAAGGTTTCTCCTCTCAGTGCAATACATTTTAATTTCATCCCAACTGCAAAGCTAGCTCCCAGTAGGCTCAGCTTCCTTTGCTAATCCAGCAAACTTCAGAACAGTTTCCCCCCCCCCCAACCTTTTCAACCTTTAGAATCTGATTTTTATTTTAAGCGTCAACGTTACTGTCATGAAACACAAATCCAGGATGCTTCTTGAGTAACGGGGGGCCATTTTTTGCTGTTTGGTTTATTGTGTGAGGTCAGAAGTTTGTACATTCATCTTGGGGCACAGTGTGAGCTTCAGAGTTTTGGTTGGTTCCCGACCAAAAGAGAGAGAAATGAGATGCACTGATATGCTGTAGGTTCAGATTTAGAGAAAGTTCTCCTCTTGTTTTGCAGTTTTCTTTATTTAGCTTTTTTATTAGCTGTTGTCTGTTTTGCTGGGGTGTTTGGCACAGTTTTCCCAAAGCTGGAGAAGAAGTGGATTTTCTCTAAAGAGCCCTTTTCTGTATCTGTGTGTGCTCCTCAGGCCCGACCGGAAGCGGAGGGATGTGTTCCGAATCGCCAACGCCACCTTGGCCACTCGGAACAGGAACGCGACGGGGACTGACCACTTCACCAACACCTCTGACACCGAGGAGAGCGAGGTGGAATATCCCTTCTTTGAGACCAAGGTGGATGGCAAGGAGAGAACCGTGATCTCCCATCTCCAGCCTTTCACTCTCTACCGCATCGATATTCACAGCTGCAACCATGAGGCCGACATGCTTGGCTGCAGCGCATCCAACTTCGTGTTCGCCAGAACCATGCCCTCAGGTATGCCCACACAGGGGCCAGCCCTGCTTTTACTGGGCAGAGATCAGGCTCGGGGGGGAAAAGCTCTCCCAAACCAGCTAGAAATACGTTGGGGTGTAGTAAAAACAGTTCCATGCAGTAGGTTACATTGGAATGGCATAGATTTTTTGTTTCGTGTCCTTGACTGGTGTGTTGTGCATACTGAGTCATGTGTTTGAGTCTGTGCTGGGAGCTGGAGGAAGGGAGAAGTTGACTGCCAGGATAATTGGGAGAGACTCTGTTTCCCAGCAAAAGAATTGAGACCCTCAGACATGGTGGGCTGAAAGGTTTTGTTCCTCAGCTCCCTGTGTGCTGAATAGAGCCACAGCAACATTTCTCTGCTAATGTTTGGTTTTGCTGTGTTCACTGGGAACTGTTTGCAGATGTTGGAGTTTAGCTGGTGGGAATGTTTGCTAAATGTTTCTTCTGTCACAGAACAACCGTGCATTTGTCCAGCCTGGGAACAGGAGGAATACTGTGTTTCTTTGTGCCCAATCTCTGGCCTCTAGACTACTTCAAATAGGAAGCACTGAATGCTGTGCTCGTCTTTGGGACTTTTGCAGATTGTACTTCTCAGAAGAATAGAGATGATTTTAGAGTAAGCTCATATGCATCCAGCAATGAGCTTCTGACTCCAGCAGATGTCTGGGGATATTGGATGCAGAATGATAGCAATTTTGTTTTGTTTCTGGAAGGAAATGCTAGCATAATCCAGATCCAGCTGTGTCAGTAAAAAAGCAAAAAGTATTGCTTATTTCAAGGAAATAAGAAAATCTGTGAGATCAGGGAAAAGGGAAGAAGTGTTCCCAGATTTTTAACACATGCCTCTGAAAATTAAAGGTTAAACAATCCTGTTTTCTTCCTTGTCTTTGAGAAGGTGGTGGTTTTCAGCCCAGACTGAAATGAGCTTCACATTCCTGTGAAGTTTTGAATAAGCCACGTAAAATTATTAGGAACTAAATAGGGATAAAGCAGTTCCTGCATTGCTGCTGAGACTCTGTTTTTAAACCGGGACAGATTTCCTAGGACAGTTTTAGGAAAGGGCTGGCAGTGGGGCAGATGTTGTGTGTTTACAGCTGTTTGCAGCCATTTGGTGCGAATAGCTGCCTGCACTGTTTTGGTGTTGGGGAGAGTTGAGAAGGAAGAATCAGGTGCTGATAAACAGGTTTTCTTGGCACACAGAGCTCATGCCTGGTGGAGCTGTGTGCTCTGCAGTGATTTTCTGGGACCCAGTAGTTCAGACTGAGCTAATCCCCAGCAGGCCCTTGGCCAATGGAGTTTGTTCCCTGGACTTGAATGGCTCTTGCTGCAGAGCTTCTGCACCTGAAGAATGTCATGAACCTTCCATTTTCCTCAACTCTTGCCGAAGTTCCTGTTTCAGTCATAGGTGTTCTTCTCACATCACCTGTGAATATTTTTTTTACAGAGGGAGCAGATAACATTCCAGGAACGGTATCATGGGAAGCAAAAGAGGAAAATACCGTCTACCTGAAGTGGTTGGAGCCTGCAAATCCAAATGGGCTGATCCTGATGTATGAAATCAAGTATGGGCAGCATGGCGAGGTGAGGATCCAACATTACTGTTTAGACACAAAAAAGAGATCTTTCTTAACGTGCTTCTGTGCAATGCAAACAGAAATTGTGATTTCAGCACCTGCCAGCATGTAATTACTTTATTTCCTTTGAGTTCTTAAATTCCACTCCTTATGGTGTTTGAAGTAAAACTGATCAGGTGGTGGTTTTAGTTATAAAAATGAGCTTATCCTGCAGCTGTATTGCTTTCTCCAGAATGTGAAGATATTAACACGTGTAAATTGCTTTGTTCTTCTAGGAGAAGCGGGAATGTGTTTCCAGGCAGGAATACAAGAAGCTTGGAGGAGCTAAACTAACTCACCTGAACCCTGGAAACTATTCTGCCAGAGTTCAGGCCACTTCCTTAGCTGGGAATGGCTCCTGGACTGAGCCCATCTCATTCTATGTGCAGCCCAAATGTAAGACAAATGTTTGTTGTCTGTGTTGAATTGGGGGATTATTGTATTTTTAATAATTCCTGATGTTCATGTGACTGGGGGGCTGAGCCTCTTGCCTGTGTTCTGAACACCTCTCTTACTTGCTGATGTTTCATTGGGAACTCTGTCCATATTTTGGGAAGTGCTGAGAGCCAGGAAGGGCATCTGAGGTGTGGTCCTTTCCTTGTAGCTTTGGGTGTCTATGAGAGGTGCAGCCAGGTGTGGGTGTGGAGAACACCCTGCTGTGGCTTCCTGGGATGTGCAGCTATGTTGGAAATGTGATGTTTACCATAACAACATGGAGCTGCCATGTGCAAAACCTGTGGCAACAAGGCAAACCTGCTTTAAATTGCAAAATAATCGGAGAAACAAATCATTTGTGTAGATTTTTGGCTGGCAGGTTGACCTGTTCTGAGTGACATTTGATTAAAAAAATGTCCTGATGAAAAGGTGATGCTGGTCCTGACAGTGGGAGTCATTTATATTTTGGAAGAACATTACCCTCTTTGAGAAGTTCTGTATCTAATTTGTAGAGCAGATCTATCCCCAGAAAACTGCAACTCCATCTTTTATCCCTTTTTGGTTTTCTGGTT
>JAHLSL010013062.1:304659-334356 GCA_025920805.1 Petroica traversi
TAAGCATAACTTGTGAAAACAAAGCCCAGATAGACACTGTTCTGTACAAAATTAATGCCTTTCAGTGTCTGCTTTCTTGTTTCACTCATCTGCAGTCAGGGAGGGTTTCCGAGTACATTTTTCCACATCAGACAAGAAAATGAGAACTTTGATTTCTTCCCTGTATGGAAATACACTGAGTGGGTTTTGAATGTTTTTTTGTTAACAGAGGTTTTATAGAAACCTTGATACAACTGTTTTCTTGTTGGTTACAGCAGCAAACTATGGAAACTTCCTGCACTTGGTAATTGTGCTCCCTATTGCTCTGCTGCTCATCCTTGGGGGACTGCTGATAATGCTCTACGTCTTTAACAAAAAGAGGTGAGTTCTGTATTCTGCTGCTTAAACCTGCAGGAGGAGAATTGTTTATTTTCAAATCTGTGCCCATGGTGCGAGTTAGAAATTAAAAAGAGAAATGGCATTCAGAGGAGTGGAGAGGCTGAGGTAGATTCTGCCTTGTTGGTGTGGAAAATGAGGTGGTTTAGAGTTACCAGCATCTGGCGACTGCTGCTGCTGGAGATATGAAGAGGGGTTTTATTGCAGTATCATGTTAGAGTGGGAAGAGGAAGGCTTGTGAGGAACATATCAGTGGGACGGTGATGGCACACACTGGACCTGTATAATGAGAAAATTTAACTTAAATATGAGTCAATATAAATCAGGAAAAGTTAGTTCCATTTAGGTTAATCCGATTTTTGTCCAATTCTAGAGCGTTTTTTAGGTCTTTACATCCACTTACACATTTATATCCTGGCCAAGAGCAGTCGTTGGGACTGTTCTGTTAATTTGTTTTCCTCAGCTTTGTTTTTTTGCAACTAGTGATTTTTTTTCTTATCTCATTGAAACACATAAGGAGAACTTAATAGCAGTGCAAACGTTGAGTCTTGCAACTTTCTAGCTATGGAGGTTTGTTATTACTCTCACATTAATTATGCTCATTGAATATCCCGTGATTTCCAGCTCTGATTCACAGCAGACAGTGGTACCAGTTCTGCTCAAGCCCTCCAGAAAGGGCTTTGTCTCTGCTGATTACAATACCTGCTTTTCCTTTCTTAGGCTGTCCTAGGTGAAATTCCTGATAATTTTTCCTTCTTTAAAATGTTGTTCTAAACAAGAATATTTCTCTGTGAGCCTGTCTCCTGTAAAAGCTCTCAAAGTGTATTTATGACATGTCTTATTTTGAAAATCACCCCAGTAAAATTGGGAGGTGTGATTTTAAAATAAAATAATAGAAACTCTTAGGAAATAATTTAATGGACTCCCCCACTAAAAAGAGTCTTGTCTTTTGCTAAAAATCTTCTCTTCCACAGCAGAGCTGATGATGGTAAAGTGCATTCTCAGCCATGGGTCTCCTGGTTGTATAAAAATATAGCTGCCTTTCTTAAAAAGTTTACCCAGCAGCTAAAAGTACATTGTGTTTACATTTTCCTGGTGCTGATTTGGTATAGAGAAAGCTCCAGAGCTCCTGGGAAGCTATTCTGGACTGTGTTCCCATTGATTATGTGAGGTAGATAAGATCTCAGTCCCCTTTGTCTGAAAAAGCCCATATACAGTAAATAATACTCTGTGGTTGAGCAAGCAGTGGAAAAGCTGCAGAAGAGATGGTCTTGAAATATACTCTGATTTAAAGATTAAAGAAATAAAATCCAGTATTTCTGCAGGAACAGTGACAGACTGGGCAATGGAGTTCTTTATGCTTCTGTGAACCCTGAGTACTTCAGTGCCTCAGATGGTGAGTGTGACCTTAACTTGTGATGCTTTTACTGTTCTGTGTTCTGTTGGTGTCTGACTTGGAAAGCTATGAAACTCTAAAAGCCATGCTGTAAAACCACTTTCACTGTTTTATTAGCAGAGAATCCACAATTGCTAATACATAAATGCCACTTGTCTGTTGAAGCTGGGAAGTTTCTGAATTGTCCTATAGTTTTATCCACCTAAGGCAAATTTGGGTTCACTAGTTCCACTTTCATATATCATCTACTTTTTCAGTGATGTTTTCACTGGAATGAAGGAAGAATGAATGAATTTGTGGCCTTTTAAGCTCTGTTTTGCCCTATTGAAACAAACTCACTAATTGAAGAAATCAGAACATCAGACAAGTTTCCTGAGGCCTCAAACTATGGTTTAGTTTGGCGCTGCTGTTGTAGAACTCTTACTGGAACAGTATTTCCAAAAGCCCCCAGGAGACTCACGGGTTTACCCAGAGTGGCAGCAGACTATTTTACTGTTATTTTTTATAGCAACACCATTAGGGTTAAAGGTCTGTCAGCGTTCACGCTATAATCCTCTGTTTTCATCCTGTCATTTCACCCATGCAGAGCATGTGACACAACTATCCCCTCCTTTGGTGACTGATAGGCAGCAGCATCAGTGAGTGCTTGGATGTCTTGTTGCCTGAAGCAGTCCTGCCTCCTGGCAGTCACCTTCTGAGAGCTCTTTTCTGCCTCAGATCAAAGACCTGCAGCAGCCGCAGCAGGTTCTGCCTTTGCTGGTGCAATGGTGTGTGTGCAAGGGATCAGAACTGTGCCATGCAAAGAGCTGCTGGATCAGAGTCTGCTTCCCTCTAGCCATAAAATCAGTGTTAATAGAGAATACAGCAGACACTGAACTGATACAGATGATCAAGTATGTTTGATGCTGTCTGGGAAAATTAGGAGAGCAAGGATTCTGAAAAAAAGATTTAACCTAAAGCATTGATTTGAGCCTCTTCCCACCCTGATTTTGTGCTTTGAAGTTCCTTATTTTTATTCCAACATGTGACTACCATAGTGAGGCCACTTCAAGTCCAGGTACCCCTTTCTTTCAGTTTTATTTGTATGCCATCATCCCTCTGCTTCTCTGTGGGAAAGACCCTGGACTGTTTGCATACCTGGTGCAAGGTGTCAGCATTCTGTGTGGGGTTTGAGGTCTCAAACTGCTGAGGCAGTGGCTGTCGTGGAGCTCAAACATCACAGCTGTTCTCTCTCCCCTCAGTGTATGTCCCGGACGAATGGGAGGTGCCTCGGGAGAAGATCACCATGTGCAGGGAGCTTGGGCAAGGCTCCTTTGGAATGGTGTACGAGGGAATAGCCAAGGGAGTGGTGAAGGATGAGCCAGAGACCAGGGTGGCCATCAAGACGGTCAACGAGTCTGCGAGCATGCGCGAGAGGATCGAGTTCCTGAACGAGGCCTCAGTGATGAAGGAGTTCAATTGTCACCATGTGGTGAGTCCTGAGGATGTGACGAGGCTGTGACTCACCCAGCCCTGGTGCTCATTGACACGAGGCCGTTCCGGGCACATCTGCCCTGACTGAAGTGGGAATTTAGGATTTTAGCTTCAACTCTGCACAGCTTTGTAATATTACCATGAAACCCCAGTCAGAAAGTGGAACCAAATTCACATTCAGACCTTTCTCACAGGGCTACAAATCAACATGAATAAATTATAATTTAACTGTACTTGTTCTTATACTGAACTTTTGTTTTTCCTCTGCCAGGTTCGGCTGCTTGGTGTTGTTTCTCAGGGCCAGCCTACACTGGTTATCATGGAGCTGATGACACGTGGGGACCTCAAAAGTTACCTGAGATCGTTGAGGCCAGACACAGAGGTGAGTAATGAGTTGCTGGATATTTATTTCTTCAGTTTGAATCATCTTGAAAAAGACAGCCTCACGTTGGAAGCAGCAGGCAATTAGCCTTTCCTGCCCTTCTCCTTCAGTCTAAGGACAGAACTTGAGCTGTTGTGTGATCTCCAACAGCTCTTTCATGAGGCAGCCCAAGGGTGCACATGGAATAGGTCCCTTCTTGTGTCACTGAGTCCTCTTTTCCACATTTGCATTAGATATCTTGCCTGATCCACTTTCTCATCAAGATGTTACAGAATTTGGCTGGTTTAAGAACACGTGTTACGATAATAGTTTCACGTTGTGTGTCCTGCCCATTGCCCCTGCTGGAAAGTAAATACTTGTTGTCTTAGCTCCTATGCAAGCTCATGCATAGGCCATCAGTCTAACAGCTAAAATTGTTACATATGATACAGGATCTGAGGGATAAAGATGACACACAGGTCACTCACCACTAAAATCACAGCAGCCTGTGCAGAAAATGAGCTCAGCAACTTTTGCCCTTGATCTAGAAATTCCGATGGGGCTAAATTAAAGGAACGGGACACGAGGACAGTATGTGCACAAGAGAATGGATGTGGTCTGTTAATTGTTTGATCTTCATCTTGCTCAGAACAACCCTGGGCAGGCCCCTCCCACCCTGAAGAAGATGATCCAGATGGCAGGAGAGATTGCTGATGGCATGGCCTATCTCAACGCCAACAAGTTTGTGCACAGGGACCTCGCTGCCAGGAACTGCATGGTGGCCGAGGACTTCACAGTCAAAATTGGAGGTGGGCTGTTCTGACTCTTACATGGAATCATCCCAGAAAATCAGTGTCTTAGAAGGCTTTTAATTAATTTATTTTTTTCAAACTGAGTTCTAGTTTAAATGTCTGCAGAACAGAATATGTTCCTTGTGAAGATTTGCAGTGATTTAAGACCTGTGAGCAGTTAACGCTGAGTTGAAACCTCTGGAATATCTCTGCTTGCTGTTGTTCCAGTGAGGCAGTAGTACAGCATGTGGGTTTAAAAAGAGCTGGTGAGGCAGTGATTTAGGTGCAGGTACTGCAAACATCTGGGTGGATGGTGTAGTTACCACTGGTGTGTCATTCACATCTCTGTTAATGCACAAAAATAATTTTGCCTCCTGTTTATTGATTCAAGGATGAGAATTTTAGGTTTATTTAAAATCATATCTGAGTTGGAAGTGGAATTACTTCAGCTGGGTGCTTTCCAGTCTAAACTGGAGTTCTGCTTCCCAGACAGCTGAATGGCTTTTCTTCTGCTCTGCTGTTGGATCACCAATTTTTTTTTTCCTTTCACCATCCCTCCAAAATAGTGTCAGATGAGTTTTTCAGTCTTCTCTCCAGAGAGAGTGATTTTTAAGCTGTTGGCTGTTTTTGAGTTGTGCATATTAAAATAACGTGTATAGCAAGAGCCTTCTGCTGTAGGAAACTAATTTTTTTTCTCTGAGCTTAACTCAGCTATTTTGATAATTTGTGTAAGTAATCCTGTCATTTGGGAGAAAGAAAAAATTATTTCATTTTGAGTCAGTTAATTAGGAAATAAGATCTTTTGGGGATTTTGTGTGTTTTCTGCAGGTTCGTGGGAAGTCAGCTTAAATCCTTCCCATTCCAGTTTTTTCCTCCTGTCCCCATCAGCTTGTTTTACAATTCTTTAAACTGAAGATATGGAGCATTTCTTCCTTAAACATGTTCATGGTTACCCCAGAAGCATTCTGTAAATGTGTTGCATTGCTCTTGTTTATGTAGCAGCATTGAAAATCCCCTCATGCAGAAACAGTTTAGGAGCATCTTGGCTGGAACACGCCAACTTGGACTGTTCAGATCTCAGAGGAAGAGCTTTCTGCCACTCTACCCTGTGCTCACTGTGTTTCTGTTTCTTATTTGCATTGCATTTTGAAAGAATCTTCCGTTCAGCCGGGATAAAGGCACCCTGGTGAGTGGGAGTGATGGAAGAGCTGCACAGATGGGCTTTTTAGTCATAATCACCCAGGGTACTGGTGACCCTGGTGTGCCTGCTTGGTCACTACCACAGACTGGTGGTAACTGAGAGAGCTGGGGGAGTTCTGAACACATTTCCTGGTGAAAAAAGGGGCAGTTACAGGTCTATGTTGGTAAAATGCATTTTGCCCTCTGTGTCATCAGACAACATTTAATACCAGAGGACTGATGATCCCTGATTATTAACTTTTTGGTTGGTATCTGAGAACACACTGACTGGTTTCCATAGGCAAGTGTGAGACCCAGCAGTTCTGTCTCAGGCTGATTGTACAGAAAAAGACACTGGAATAAGCCTGAGTTATGGTCAAGGGGATGAACATTCTTAGATCCAAGTCCTGAAAATGCTTATGAATTTACAGCTAAGTGTGGATGTCACTAGAAGTATGTCGATAATATTTGGGTGAGTTATTCACAAATGAACAGCGTAATCCTCTGTAGCACTTGAAATGGAACATTGTACAGAAACTGGGAATTACCTTTGGAAATAGGAAAAGAGAAAAACAAGAAAATTATTTCCTTCAACATGTGAGATTCTTTAATTAAACACAATAGTTACAAGTACTAAAGGAGCTCCTTACACTCCTTTAAAAAAAACAAAACCCAAAAATCACTGAATTTGGGGAAAAATAGTGAATTATATGACCTTCAGAAGACTCATCTTACTGCAAAACTTGAGCATAAATGCTGGAACTTTGCATGTTCCTATATTTAAACCATTCAGTCTTGTCACTTGAAGTCAGTGGCAGGGTCTGTTGGTGTTGGGAGGGAAGGTCAGCAGCCCTGGGGCAGCAGCTGAAGTGGCTGCACAGTCAGGTGTCGTGGGAACACAGCGCAGATTCCTCACCCCCGGGCGTGATTCTCTGCCTGGTAGGAAGGGGAAAAGGTCGTCGTTTTCTCACACAAACTCAGAGTGTTTCTACCTTGCAGATTTTGGCATGACGAGAGATATCTACGAGACAGATTATTACCGGAAAGGAGGGAAGGGTTTGCTGCCCGTCCGCTGGATGTCCCCGGAATCGCTGAAGGATGGGGTCTTCACAACGCACTCCGACGTCTGGTAACAAAAAAGGGGCTCTGAAAAACTGCTTTAACCTCCTTTCTAGCCTCCCTTCTTGTTCTAGTAGGCTTAACTAAGTGAGCTGCTTCTCCTGTCCATTCAAAGGTAGCTCTTCTGTTCCATGAGTTCCATGTTTCAGCAACTCGTGAGGTTAAATTTTGCTCCTGGGGAGAGCAGGATTAAATGGATTTCCAAAACTGGAGTTGGCAGCATGTTTCCTGCTGTTAGCTGTAAAATCAGTTGAGCAGTGAAAAGCATTACCTTCACCTGGAAGAGCAAATTGTCATTTTTTCAAATTGCCCTCCTTCAAGAAAAGCATTAAAAGTTGCCAAAAATATAGAAAAGTTCATAGTGCTGACCTGCTTTTCCATCAAAACCTTCTATGTAAATAACTCCACTTTCCCCCAGATGGGTTGTGTACACTCACGGGCTTTTTGGGGGAGTTCTCCCTTGTGCATATCCCTCTCCATTTGGAGCTTTGTTTGCTTGTTTTATGTACTGCAAGATGCAGAAATAGGGTTTTCTTTCAAAGCACACTGCATGCTTGCTGTATCTGTGCAGTTATTAATAGAGGCATGTACTTAGGAGAAATAATCCTCTGGAACAATTCCCCACACACCCCCCAGCTTTTGGAGATAGGTAGGGAGGACTTGGCAGAAGATGGCTGTGTACTGGCAAAATCTCTCCTCTGTCTTTTATGGTTTCTCTGCCTTCCTAACAAGATGTTTTTACTGCTGATCTGTTACAGAATTTGCAGCTGATTGCCTCCAAATGTCTAGAAGTCACTAGGAATGGTGTTTTAGGAGTAAACTGCATTTTCCTTGAGCAGCTTGAGGAGTTTGGATTCAGTGGTCTGTAGTTCACAGCACCAGCTCTGAACAAAAAGTTCCTAAGAGGAATTCAAGTGAAAAAGCAAAGCACCAGAATGATGCTTAAATTTTATTTTACATATGGCCAGTAACTTACTTTTGAATCCAGTAACCCTCAGACTTGGAAGCAGATGAAAACAACCACGTTGAGTTGAAGGGAAGCCCTGTATCAGCCATTTATCTGATGGAACAGTGCAGGCATGCCTTTGGCAGTCCCCCCAGTAAAAGAATTTTGGGACTTGTAATAGCTTCATAAAGCAGACAGAAATTTGGACTATATCACTAGAAAATCCCCAGATGCAGAACTGACCAAGCCTGGAGAGAAGAGCTGGCAGAGCTGCCTGTTCTTACCACACAACAGGAATTTTCAGGTCCAGCCATTGCCTCCAAAGGGTTCGGCAGCAGCTCAGGGTGAGCAGTGGGGATGTCCCATGTGTGTTCCACACATGCTTTCCTTTAGCCTGGGATTCTTAAGTGATGTTATTCTCTAAATATAACTCAAATTCCAAGCAAAAAAAACCCCTCAGGTGTGATGCCAAATCAAGCGTCAGAAGTAAATTAGTGCTGTGGTTGTTGCAGGAAGTATGTGAGTGCTTCCCTAACAAGAAAGAGAGGAGGTTTAGGTTGAATATTGGGAAGAATTTCTTCCCTGTGAGGGTGGTGAGGCCCTGGCACAGGTTGCCTGGAGAAGCTATGGCTGTTCCATCCCTGGAAGTGTCCAAGGACAGGTTGGACAGGGCTTGGAGCAACCTGGGATAGAGGAAGTGTCCCTGTCCATAGCAGGGGGTAGAACAAGATGGACTTTAATGTCCCTTCCAGCCCAAACCATCCTGGGATTCCACGATTTGGCATTTGTTGGTCTATCAGTCCAAAGCAGGATTGTGCAAACATTATTGCATTTCATCGGTAGGACAGTCTGAGTGAATATCCTGGCCTGGAAAGCAATTACATGATTGGAAAGCTGAAGAGGAGGAGCAGTAAAATCTTGACAGATTTTTACTTGAAAGCATAGAGAGGAAAAAAATTGCTTTGTGGAGAGGAGGCTCACAGCACTCGTGGGTATTTCAGAGAGTTTCTCCTTGGGATGGTTTGGCATCTTAATTGTTGGAAGTGATTTACTCTGAAATTTGGTTCACAGGGGTGTACTTCTCTGGAGGCACAAAAAAACAGGCTCAACATGAGAAATTTGTGGTTTGTTTAGAACATGTATCCACAGCTACAGAGAAATTTCAATCTAAATTCCAAATGTAGTGGAGCTTGACTTAACACTGTCAGGAAATACTGTCTATTTACTTGATCTGCTCCTGGCTAAAAGTATCATTTCTTCTCAGTGACTTTTACACCAGGCACTATACATTGGAGATCTCTTCATGCCAGGAAACATTCCCTGAATATTTCCATTGGTTCAGATTTGAAGTTGCTCAGTGTAAGCTGTGGAGCTTGGCTGTTTTGGGGCCATTTATTTGCATCAATCAGTAAACAAAAGGTTGAGATTCTTTTTCCTGCCTTTCTGGGCAGATACTGTGACATGTAGTTCCATGTTCTTTGAGATCAGTTTCAAAAGCCAAGATGTCAAAAAGACAAAACCCTGTTGAGTGGTCAGAGTCCAGGATTTATAAGCTGTAAGGTGAAATGGCAACTGCAGGAAGAGTGTCTGAAGGTTTGAAGGGTGGAGCTTTATTTTAGCAACTCATTCTTTTATTGCTTTTCGGGCTGAAGAATGAAGTAATTAGACAGTGCTGTTTTTGTTGTAGTTAGGGAAGGAGGACATTTTAAAATTAATGTAATACTGTTCAGGGTAAGGGTGGATTTCTATAAATAAGTCCTCAGAATCTTGCATTCTTTTAAGGCTGGTAGTTGCCTGAAAGGAGTAACCTGAGTTTATTTGTTAGGATAATCTGACGAGTAGGTGTGCAAGACTTGTCTTTGTTATCCCTGCAGTGAGCAAAGAAGCTTCAAAGGCACCCAAATGTTGAGTTGACCCCCTGTCCCTCCCTCCCCTGAAAGGAAAACAATTGCAGGGCAGTTTGTGGCTTCTGGCTCCAGATGCAAACCAGTTTAGATCCCAGGGATAGCTGAAAGATAAAACCACTGGGCCATAACCAGCTAATGACACTGGACTCCTATTTTCAGAACACCTCCCCAGTGGAACTGCGTGTTTTTCACTCAGCTTGACTCAGCATTTTACCACACAAGTCAGACAGCAGCGAGATTTTCCTTCTTTGCCCAGCAGCTCTAAAAGTAGATGACTCTTCAGTGCAGGGCAGACAATTTGAGCTGTGTCTGCTCAATAAACTAATTTTAAATGGAGATATTTTTAGAAAGTGTCGATACTTACATCCAAACTACCAAATTACATAACTATACTTATCTTCCTCGCCAGTAATCAATTCCTATTATTAGACAAACTGCTTTTTTCACTTCTGCTGTCCTTTGTAGTTATCTGGAAGGAGCTGGAAGCTCTGTTTCAAGAGCATAGTTAACATGCATGTTGCAAAGGGGTAACTGAGTTTTTCTCACCAGAGCAGAGGTGTTTGAAGTTAGCAGTCTCTTGAGGGGGGGGGGTTGTGACTGTCACCGCAGGCATGTGTTTTTTTAAGCAACTGCAATTCTTTGTTAAAAGAAAGTACCCATGGACACCCAGCACTCTGCACCTTGCAGAAAATACACCCTTGTAAAGATGGCAGGGACCCCTAACACTGCTGTTCCCTGCAGGTCCTTCGGGGTGGTGCTGTGGGAGATCGCGACGCTGGCGGAGCAGCCCTACCAGGGCATGACCAACGAGCAGGTGCTGCGCTTCGTCATGGAAGGGGGGCTGCTGGAAAAGCCTGACAATTGTCCCGACATGCTGTAAGTGCCACCACTGCCCTGCAGCCACACCTTGTGCCTCCTGACTCCCACAGGGCCTGCTCTTCCCAGCTTCCACAGGGGAGGCTGTTAGAGAGAGTGGCAGCCGTGGGAGGGGCTGCTCAAACAGTCTCTCACTCCAGTGTTTTATGGTAGTGAGACATTCCAGAAAACAGCTTTGCTTGTGGCCAGAATCTCACCGTGGGCTATCTATCTCCTCTAATAAGCAAACAAAACCCAAGCTTTGTGTTACTGAATAAAATTAGACTTAATGAAAATGTCACTTCCTAAGTGACATTTGCTGCATCAGGGGGCTCTGGGCCTAAATCACGTCTCTTCTGATTAAAGAATTCTGTTGAGCATAAAGAGAGAAAAGAGCATTGGACAAGCTGAAATGTGTGTAAACACTGGAATTTGACTCTTTAGTTCAGCATACAGATTAATCAATGTATCTGAAGCTGGGTTGGATCTGCTGTTTCAGACACAGCACTTGTCCCATTGAGATAAACAAATCCCCCCTGCTAACAGTGTCCTTCCCTGCAAGCACAGAGAGAAATTTTCCACAGAAAAACCTCTCTCTGCCCCAGGATCGACCCAAAGCCTCACAGCAGCAGTGGGTGTGCAGTGCGGCAGCTTCAGTTTTTAGCTTTACATTGCTGAAATACTTCTGCTGGCCTTTGTGTACAGCAGTTCCAGTTGTTCAGACTTTATTGCTTTGATATACTTCCCAAACTGACTTTTGGGAAGGAAATACTGCATCTTGCAGTTATTGAAATTTGTTGGAGGCCCACTTAAGGGCCTCGGCTGCTTGGGATTCTTAGGAAAATAGCTTTTTTGGCTGGAGCCTGGCTATGGTTTCAGATGACAAGCAGTGTTGTTTTGTTGTTTGAGGGGGGTGGGTGGTATATGCAGGGGGAGGTGTAGCTGCCATGTGATTCCTTGGTTTCACATTCCTTCCCTTTCATGATGCTGTGGAGAATTCCTGGCAGTCGGATTGACTGGACATTGTTTAACAGGGTCAGAACTGTGTAATGGGGGTGGGCAAAAATGGGGAAGAACGGGGATGGGATGGGCTCAGCTCCTGAGTTCACAGGAGAAAACACCTCTGCAGTGAGACCAAACTCACTGGGGAGAGATCCAGCATTAGAAATTCCCCGTTAACCTGGGGTGTGTGTGGTATGAGCAGGGCTGGGAGGGGAGTCAGGCCAGAAGTTCTCTCTGCTGCAGCCCACCCAGTTCTTCTTTCTCCCCCTCCTCAGGGAATCTCTTCTGCTGCAGGGCTGTTGCTACTGCATGAATCCACTTTCAAGGTCCTGGCTTGTGAGCTGGGAGAGCTTGGTTGAAGTCTGGCAGAGCAAATCTTTGCATCAGTGTGTAACAGCCAAGGCCTTTCTTGTGCCTTCTTTCTTCTCCTCATGGAGAAGCTGTTCACACCTTGGTTCTGCCCAGCAGGACTCAGACTGACACTGCAGAGGTGCAGAATAAAAAAAAAAAATCTGTCTTTGAATTGTGCTGTTTCACTCTGCAAGAAAAAGAAATGAGACTGAACTCATGATGCCTTTTTCCTGGTGTTAGGAAAATGAAACTAGACACGGTTAAAGGGGTTGGGGTCTTTACCTCAGTATTTTAATCAGGATCCTGTTTGATGCATCCACTTCACCCAGGTGACGTGTGGTAAAATGTACATTTCTTGTTAATTATATATATTAGTTATAGACTTTATATATTAGTATATCTAACAAGGGGGCCCAATAATGAGGTTGGGGTGGGTTAACCCCTAGTTTATAGAATCTGTCTTGCTGGGAGACCTTGAATTCTTGAGATAGTAGGAATGTTTGGTCTCCCTGGCTCTGCAGTTCTGGGGTGTTTAGTCTCAGGCCTGCAGAACACTTACAAAACACTAAGCACTAAACTAAGTAAAAGGTTGCAAGTATGCATACTGCTAATACTTGTGGATACAGAGAACTGTGTAAAAGGTATATAAAAGAAAAGACAAAAATCACTCTGGCATCACTCAGACCTAAGGCACATCCACTATTCCACTATAGTGATGATTTTTTGGTTTGTTTTTTTTTTTTTTTAGTGATAAAGTTGACTATAAAACATCCCGGCTTTATCCCAAATGTTAAAACAAACAAACAAACAAAAAGCCCCGTACTGACCTTATTGTGTCTTGCTTTTGCTCCCTTTCAGCTTGTTTTGTCTTTGTTTTAGTACAGACACCTAAATCTGCTGAAATTCAAATAGGCAGTTGTAGAAATAACAGTAGGGAGCTCCCGGAATAACATTCGCCTTTGTTCCTGCACATGCATTTGGCAATCAAAAACCTCTCATGCTCCTGTGGTGCTTTATTTTTTGCATGTTTTCACTTCTTTCCCTGCTCAAGATGCTGTGATAGTGCTGTGCCACCCTCAGTGGCCTCCCCACTGCTCCCAGTCCTCACCCTCACACTGCTGCTGCTGGCAGGATCAGAGACCTGGTCTGTAGGCACAGGTCCTCTCCAGGGTCCAGTAACTTCTTTCTCATCTGGGGGCCTACAGGAAAATTAGGACATGGGCAGAAAAGTGTTTCTGACAGTTTACAAGAGCCCTGAAATTGCACATGGATCTTACCCTGCATCCCAGCACGTTCCACACCACTGCTTTCTCCAGTGCTTTATGAAACCCTTTGTAAACCAAGAGATCCTCTTTTTTGTGGAGATTGCTAAAAGATTGTGCTTAAATACAGGTTTCTTGGCATGTCTGTGCTAGTGGGAGGTATTTTTTAGGCAGCACAAATTCTTGCTGGTGGAGACTGGCCTGTGTTACTTTAGTATTGACTCCTAATATTAACTTAAGGTGTCCCAAAAGCAAAGCCCTGCTGCAGGGAGGTCACTTGGGCTTGGTGCTGCCTGGAAGCAGGTGAGAAGGGGAGCTCTTGAGCTCCTGTGTCTCATGTGGTAGCTACGAATGCACAGGGACTTTATTCTTTAAATTAGTCTGATTTGGAAGCAACTGAAATTCTGGCTAGAACATCAGTGGACCTGTCTGTGGAGAGAGGGGAGTGTGTGTTGACAGAGAGAAACCTCCAGAGCAGGTGGAGGAGGTAACTGCTGTGGGGAAGTGTAGATGAGAACAGAGAAAAGAACTTTGCTGTCACCAAATCTGCTATTTTTAGCCATGCAGGTGTTGGGATGTTGACACAGCCCTGCACCCTCCAGCCATGGAGCTGGAGCTCCCCTCAGGACCTAGTGTTCCCCCCATGAATTCTGCATGGAACAGGCAGGCTGGGACACTCCATGCCTCCATCCCTGCCCTGCTGGTTGTGCTTGTCAGTGCCTGTGCTTCCCTGACCCAGGTAGCAGTGGCTCAGTCGCTTTTAGGTGGAGCTGGAGAGGTTCTGTTCTGTGGCTGTGTCGGATGCTTGGGCAAAGGGCGATTTTACAGAGGGCTGTCCTGTGGCTGGGAGGTGGCAAATCCCTGTGAAAGGGAAAAGTACAAAGGGGAGGGTATTTCTGGAGGCTCTTCACTCTTGCACAGGGTGAAACAAGCCTCAGTTGTGTTTATGCTATACCCTCTTGGCATAGTTCGCGTGGCTCTGCAGACAGAACCATGCAATAAGACAGATGGTTCAGTAAGACGGTGCCAGGAGAAGCTTTGCTGTTTTTCTCCTCTTCCTGTGCACTCAGTGATGTTTTTATGTCCTCCCATTGTTATGGCACTGCTCATCAGGTGATGGCTGCGTGGCACCGAGCTTTGGTACAGCTGAAACTCTCAGACAGTGTGTTCCCATGGGGCTTTTAAAAGTTGTGGAGGCTGGAATTCCACTCTGTTTTTGAAGCAGGATTGCTTCCCCCACATGCATTGTAGACTATTTACGCAGTGCTGATTTCCCTTTGTTCCTGCTTCGTACCTGGGCTCTGCTCTGCAGAGGCACTGGCAGCACACAGCACCAGCAGGGGAGGAGAGCTCCTTCTGCTTCTCCCCACCAGATCAAGTGTATTGCAAAGCACAAATGGAATGCAGCTTCTATAGGAACTTTCCATTTTCTGTTGGGTTTTTTAATTGTCTCAGTGAAAAACAGAACTCAGTTTCTGCTCTGTTCCTTGAGCAGAAGATGCACAGAGGGATGCTGGCTATTCCCCTAACCCATGGTGGTGCCTCCAGCTCCCTGGAGCTCACTTGCCACCACTCAGGAACGTACTTCATAAATCTGCTCAGGTTGTATTAACAGCCTGTAAATTCCTCCATTGTCCATTGGAAAGGTTTTAATTTTGTTTAAGATAATGTAAATAAGGCCTGTGAACACACAGAGTTAAAAAGGAAAAAAAAAAATCCTTTTATGGGAACTCTGTAGGGTTTTTAAATCTGGAATGGCTTAAAAGAAACATCACATGTCCTTGTTTGTGCTGATGTCACATGCATTACTCTGCTGCTTGTGGTATCTCCTTAGCATTGCCCTTAGGCCTCGGGGCTCAATGCCAGCAAATATCCAGAGTTCCTGGCTCCAGCCAAGCTTCTATTCAGGGACACAGCAGTCAGCTGGAAGGGAAACAGCAATGAAGTAACAGAAATGGATTTTATATATTTATGTCTCAAGCTTTCCTCCCCGCTTGTGGGTGAGGGTACGGTGCAGTTTTATAGTCTGGCTTCGCTTTTGCTCCGAAAGGCTTTTTACAGACTGGAAAACAAGCAGGAGCTGGGCAGTGGTTTTGTGTCTATGTGCGGTTACAATGCAGCATTGAGTACCCGGGGAGCTCTCCCAGCACAGACTGGTTTTGCCAGCTCTTGTTGGGTGTCACAGGGCCATTCTCAGGTGGCTGATGTTTGCTCACGTGGAGCAGTGCCAGTGCAGCTCTGGCAGGGATCTTGGGCACTTCAGATGCACTTCAGTGAAGATTGCTTTGGGTTTGGTCAAAGCACTCAGCAGTGTTTGCAGCCCAAACACAGCCACTTGCCCTCTCTCCTGGTTCACCTCAGCTGAGAACACAGTGGAGGTGCAACAGTATTTCCCAATTTCCCGAGTTTCTGGGGAGCGGCTTTCTTTGCTGAGGTTTTGTTTCAGGCCAGGGTTCCTGGACTCTCCAGACCCATCACGGACTGCAGAGCGCAGGGTTCTCCAGCTCAGTGTCAGTCCTGTTGGAAGGGTTGTTCTAGAACAGGGACATTTCTCTGGGATGGCCTTAGGTCCTATTCAAAAAGAGAGTGTTTTTTTTAGTTTGTTTGTTTTTGTCTTTTTAATTTAAAAAATAACGTCTTTCCATGCTGATACAGAGATCTGGTAAACTGAGGGCACAAGGCAGTCAGTGCTAATGAAAATATCAAATAGTATTGCTTGTTCAAGCTCTGAAAATCTGTGGAAGTTGGAATTTTGGTTTTGTTGTTCTCTAGAATTGAAGCTAAAAGTCTAGGTGACCTGGCTTAAGAGAAGGCTGGCAGAGGTGGGAGATAAACCCCAGCAAGCCAAGGGGGTCTGACTGGGGCTGCAGCTCCCAGTGCTGGCAGGTGAGTCAGAGATGTGAAGGATTCTTCAGTGCATTACCTTAACTGAGACATCTTTCTTGGCTTTATTTTATTTTTAGATCCATTCTTACTCTAGCACAAAGTAGTAGTTTTGACCAGCAGTGACTTCCTCCACACAGCGTGTTCCTCTCAGCACTGTGTACACAGAAGATTGGCTCGAAGAATTAATGCTAATCTTCCTTTTCTTATTTAAATTTGTCCTATTACTGTGCTGTGTTAACAGAAGACATCCCTATTCCACCTTCACAAACGGTGAAATCCTTTCTTCTGTTACGTTTAAAGCTCAGGGCGATCTCCTGGGAATATCCAATTTTGCTGTGTCATGAAAATGCTGTTTTCATTATGTCTGTATTACTGTTTCATTTTGTGGTTTTGTTTTGCCAGCATGGGACATTGTACAGATCTAATCATGAATGTGCTTAAACAGATGATCTCACACTCCGTAAAATATTAATGCATCCCTGGCCGTAAATGAAAACAACCTAATTTTAAAATAAAAAGATTAGAGAATGACTTTGAGATTGGCAAATGTCCGCTGGGGATTACAATTAATTTTATTGTAATTTTCTTCTTTCAGAGGAAAAAGGCGGTGCTTCACCTTGTGTGTATTTCCTATTTTAATTTTTTTCCAAGTCAGTATTGATGGGGTGGGTTGAGTTATTTGAAAAAGATACTCCAAGAGGTGCAATCACGTAGCTTATGGCTGAGTAAGCACAGGGTAATTTAGAGGAAAAATAGAAATACCAAGTCAGAATAAAAGTATGAAATGGTTGTGGATGTCAGGTACCCACGAGACACGAGGTGTGGGCAGGTGTGTGGGAGGGAGCAGAAGAGGTGAGGTAGGAGGTGTGGGAGGTACAGAGGTGATGAGAAGGAAGGTGGGAATGTGACTTGGAGATTCACAGGATATTCTGAGTTGAAAGGGACCCACCAGGATCAAGTCCAACTCTTAAGTAAATGGCCGGTAACGGGTATTGAGCCCTGGGGATCTCAGCCTGTGAAAGTTCTGTCACTTTGGCTTCCCTCAGAATAGAATGATTCTCCAAAATGCGTGGCTTGACCCAGTCAGGCTCTGAAACACCTCAGTAAATGTTTTTCTTGTGTGTTCCCTGCCCAGGTTTGAACTGATGCGCATGTGCTGGCAGTACAACCCAAAAATGAGACCCTCCTTCCTGGAAATCATTGGTAGCATCAAAGATGAGCTGGACCCAGCCTTCAAAGAGGTCTCCTTCTTCTACAGTGAGGAGAACAAGCCTCCGGACACAGAGGAGCTTGACCTGGAGACTGAAAACATGGAGAGCATTCCTTTAGACCCCTCCTCCACCCTGCAACCCAGTGACAAGCACTCAGGACACAAGGCCGAGAATGGCCCTGGCATGGTGGTGCTGCGGGCCAGCTTCGAGGAGCGCCAGCCCTACGCGCACATGAACGGGGGCCGCAAGAACGAGAGGGCCCTGCCCCTGCCCCAGTCCTCGGCCTGCTGATCCTCGCAAAGGCAACATACACACAAACACAGGCATTGGGGGAAGAAAGAAAGAAAAAAAATCACAATAAATTCAAAAGCCTACTGTACCTCAGTGGATCTTCAGAACTGCCATAGCTGCACTTGGGAGAACCCTTTTTTCAGTAAACAAGTTACCGTATTTTTCTTTTCTTTTTTTTTTTTCAATATGCAAGCAGATGTTTGTTTCAGTCAAAGACTCCAGTCATGGGGCACACAGTTGGCCTTTTAAAACTCTTAATGTTAACACTTAATAGCAACAGAAAACTTGAGATCTGATGTCTCTCTCTCCTCTCTCTTCTTTCTCTCTTTCTGTCTCTCTTTTTGCTTCATAATGGGAAACATATCTGCGTGCAAGTTCAACCGTACAGCACTTTTATCAGATCAAAGATATTGCAGGCCAGGTGGTTCCCAGTACCCCTGCAAGCACCTGCCTAACACTGTAGGTCTTTATAAAAAAAAACAAAACCACAAACAAAAAAACACAAACAAACAAAAAAACCGCACAGAAAAAAACCCTAAACTAAAAAAGACTGGATTTCTAATGTTGCTCTTTAATCTTTCTAGGAACATGTAAAAGAATAAAAAAGGGCCATCATTCATCCAAGGCTGTTACCATTTTCAACGCTGCCAAATTTTGCCAAAAAAAAAATGAACTCTTTGTTTTTTGTTTTCTTTTTTTTGTTTGTTTGTTTCTTTTTTTTTTTTTTGTAGTCATGGAAGGAGCACAGTAATCAACTGCTCTGTTCAAAACAGATCCTGACCAATATGTTCTATTTAGTCATGCACTGGTATTTAAAAAAAAAAATTAAAGAAGTCAAATTGTCTAGATCTTTTTTCAAAACTGGACAAAATGTGATTTTTATTTTTATTTTTTTTCTTGTGATGGAGAAGATAAAAGGGATGGGGTAAAGAACCAGCCCTCCCTCCACCCCTGTCCCTATCCCAGTGAATTCTGGACAAAACTGGCAGTGGTGAGCTAAACAAACGCGCGCATTTCGTACAAAAAAAAGTCAACCGCCCGCCAAAAATGAGTTACGAAAAACCTGAAAATAAGCAGCCAAGATCTCCATCATTGCAGCCTGCCTTCCTTCACAGGCTTGCAAGGAAAAAACACCTAGAAACATAAATTGGAGAAGACAAAAAAAGCAGTAACCGGATTCAAGTATACGATGCTTTGTTGACCTTTTCTCTTTATTACTAAGACTTCTCAAAGGGTCTTGCAGTTCTATGTTAGACCATGGATCATTTGCATACACATTGTCTTTTGTGTCACTTTTATAACTTTTTTACGGTTCAGATACTCATCTATATGTCTGTACAGAAAAAAGCTGCTATTATTTTTGTTCTTTATCTTTGTGGATTTAATCTATGAAAACCTTCAGGTCTGCCCTCCTTCCCTTCCACTTCAACAAATTTTCTTATGCTTTGTACTATAGTGTGTAACTTTTACTTCCTCCTTCCCAGTAACTGATACCTTTCATATGATTTGCCATGAACTGCTTAATGCCTTTTTATAAATACATTTCCTCCTTTTTTTTTTTTTTTCCCATTAGTTGTTTTACAACATCTTGGCTGTGTGGGCTACAGGGCTTTGGAGGGGGACAAGGAGAAAGAAGGGACACCCCACACAGGACCACTCTTGCAGTGCTGTGGTGTGGTGTTTTTAAGCCCCAGTTTTCCTTCCTTCCCACTAACCTCTGTCCAGACAGCACGCGAGTCTCTTACAGTGCAAGGCGTGATACAAACTCAGGTCAGAAACAAAAGGTTAACTATTTAGTACATTCTTGTTCAGTGTTTATATTCATTGTTGTACAAGGGTCCTGCCCCTCCTGCCCTCCCCGCTTGTTCTGGTCGTGGCACACATCCACCCTCCCATCTCCACACAGACAAACACACACATGTATTCTTTTTAAATTATTAGTTGGGTACAATAGCAGACACCAGGCTTTTGGGTCACTGATCCATAAAAAGACTCTTTTAACCCTCCCACCCTGTGAACAAGAGCTGTGCCAGGTGCAGCTGGCGACGCCAGCCATTCCTAGGGTGGCCATCGATCACCTGGCTCCAGCCAACCCCAGCTCTTCACCTTCCTGATGGGGAAGCCCTCGTGGAGGGAAGCCCTCGTGGAGGCACCTGGGCTGCACTTCCCACCCCTGGTGAAGAAAACCACCCCCAAGCAAAGGGAAGCCCCTGCGCCGTTCCCGTGGGGCTGGCAGGGAGCTTGGAGCTGGGGCCAGCGGCTGGGCTGGCAAACAGTGAAGTGTTGGCAGCTATGGAAACCTGCACAAGTCCAAGCTTGTGGCTTAAATCACAGACCAAACCTCAGAACAAAAGAAGACGAGCGAGCTTGTTTTTTCAGTTGCAGAAGCCTTGGTGAGAGGAGAAGGAGGGGCTGTCAGGAAGTCGACACCCAAGGAGTCGTACCAGTTGCTCATCTTACCTTAGTTCCAGTCTAGGCCTTTGTTTAGTACTGATCCAACCAAATGGTGGCAGGAAGAGGTGGTTCTGGGATGGAAATGTTCAAATCTTTTGAGTAAGAATAATGAGTAAAAATATACTGATTGCTAGTTTTGACTGGAGATTTTTAAAAAAGTTTGTAGTGCTTTTTGCTTGTGTAGTTTAGGTCCCATTATCTTCTCTTGCCTCTGTCCCATAGTTATTTTTCCCTTTTGAAAATGAAAAAGACAAAAAAGTTAATTAAGAAGGTATTCTATGTAGGATTTTTTATTTATTTTTATGATGTCAGTTTAAATCACTGTAGAGATGCCCCATAATGAATTTAAATACTGAGATAAGGGTTTTAGAGTATGACAGGAGGACAGTTTTTGATTTTTTTTTTCAAACATTTATCTACCTCACTCTTATTTTTTTATATGTGTGTATATAAAAAAGTACATCTCACATTTCTCAGCAGCCAATAAACGCCGTTGATACTGGTAACCTCTCACTCCATATACCACATGCTCTAGGTTCTGGAGGGGAACAGTCACTGCCTGTCACAGAGGGTCACCTGAGAATATTTGCCTCAGTTCCAAGGGGTTTCTCCAATTTTTTAGATTTGTTGTGAGGAGAAAACCAAGAGTTGTCTGACTTAGGGTGGCCATTCTTTAAGGAAACACAGAGGCTTTTTAATGTGCTGTCACAGCAGCCCTCGGGTCAGCAGCAAAATGCTGCGTTTGGGTGAGTGGAAACGCAGCTGACCTGATATGGGAACTTCAAATTGTGAGTATTTCCTGAAATCTGTTACAGAAATCAAATGTTTACAATGTTTGAAGGTCCAGAATAAATACTAAAGGGAATGGTCTTTCTGTTTGTCCTGTAGAATGGGCTAAGTCATTCCTGCCACTTCTTGATCAGATGTCACAAGCATCAAAAAAATATTTGGCTGAATCAGAACCCAAAAATAAATTGGCTCATACACGACGGCATTGCTTTCTTGACCAAAACCTGTCACAGGCTGCCTGATGATAGTACTACATCAAATTTGCAGCTTTGGTCTTTGCTGCTTCTGTTTGATGAGAGCACTGATTTTTATTTTTTTTTAAACTAACATTGAATTGATTTCTTTTAATGTGCCAGTAAAAAGTCAGTTCCCTTTTCTTCCCCTGTTTATAAGCATTATAACTGTGGATTCTGATGGACCAGTCATCAAATTTTAACTGCCCTCTGACAGCGTGTAACTGGTTTACAAGCACACAGGACTAACACGAGTTTGCCATCAACTTGCTGTAAAATGTTTCCTTTTCTCCAGCTCTGACAGTTGTTCGTGCAGGTGTTGGTTGTGGTATCTGAGTAATGTGGTGCTTGGCTGCTTGGAGTTGTACACGGCCCCTTGGATACACAGCTCTGTGGTTAATTCCTACAGTTTGTCTTTGGAGGGAGCGTTTCTCCCTAGTCCTGAGAAACCAGGAAAATTGGAAGTTTTCTCTAGATTGGTTTGGTTTTCCATGTTTGATGATGTTCTAGTGACCTTTGGGTGCAGTGGCTGTTCCCCTCCCTTGCACATATTGATTACCACAACTGGAGATCCTCAGATCTTTCAGCTGGCTAGGAGGGTTTTGTTAAAACTGTCCGAGTTACTGGTTTGTAGAATTGTACATAGGTGGTTTTACAATGCATTAGGAAGAAACACTAATGATGTAGCATCACGAGAAGCATTTCAAAAAGCACTTCAGTAGAAGAAAGCCACGAGGCCTGGTTTCCGTGCGCGTGATGGCAGTCAGCTCTCCTGGACCAAACCACCTTCATGATACCATTGCGTTCTGTGTTTGCAATTCAAGCTTAATTCCTTTTTTGTTCTGTTTGTTTCCATAGCTTTTTTTGTTGTGTTTTGTGCATTTTGAATAGCTTTATTCACATTGGTTTTTCATGCAGACTTCCCTTGGACAGTAAATCGAGTTGTTTGTGCATGTGAACAACTGAGAATTAATGTTGGTTTGATAGAGTCATAATACGGTTTGTAATGTTGTTCTTCCCTGAGACCACTGGCTTGTCTGGTATGGAAAATTTATTTAGAACTTCAGCTATGTTTGAATAAAGTTAAAATAATCCAGTTTGTTTATAAATTAAACACAAAAGCCCACCCAGCCCAGAGAACCAGCATTTTGAAGAATGGCACCAAGATGTTTCGCTGCAGTGGGATAACGAGTCGACGTCGCCGAGGGGAGCAGGCGGCCGGGACTGCAGGGCTCAGCTGTGGGTCTCTCCTGACTGGCGTTGCACAGTGCCCGTGGCACAGGAGGTGGTTTGGGGGCAGGGAATACAATTCCTGTGCAAACACAGCCGTGGCACTAAATCAGGTGCTCCCTGGGGGGGTGATAAAACAAAGGCAGCAGCCGAGCGCAGTGCAAGATGTGGAGCCACCCTGTGTGATGCCCGTGCTCCTCCCAGCTGGTGCCAAGTGCTGTGTGGTTCCAGGGGCGGCCGCACTGATGCTCCTCTTGGTCTCTTAAAACAAAGGAAAGAAAGCCCAGTTTGCCCAGGACGACTGGTGACCAGAGGGAGCTGCTGCCAGGCCCTCTGGGAACTGCTGAGGGGTGTCAGGTACAATCCGAGTCTAAGTGAACAACACTCCTGTTGTTGCTGTAACTCCATACATATATATCTATATATACATATATGTATCTGTATATGTATATTTATAATATAGATATATATTTAAACCCTTTTCATTCCATTAGTACAAGTAACACTTGTTTCCTGTTATTCTTATTTTGTTTGTCAACTGTGCATTCAGTCACTGGGCTGAACAACAGTGGAGGAAGGTGCAAGGAATCCACTCCTTACTAACCAGTGATAAAGCCAGATATTGCAACTTAACCCATGAGTAGATGTGCAGACAAGGATTGAAGAACGATGTGTAGAAACAATACAAGTGGCCAGGGTGTGCTGAAGATACAGAACTCAAGTAGGCAGGAGGGCTTCACAGGATACCTTGGGTCAGAACTGGTTGCTCAGAGGTGCTGAACAGCCTCTGATGTGGAGCAGCCGGGTCAGTCAGCACGGAGCAGTTTGTGGGGAGACTCCTGAGAACAAAGGATGCAGCAGTGGGGATTTACAGAGACAAGGGCTTGGCAGAAGTTTGAGGTAGTATCCTGAGCTTAATCTGTGGGACAGCATCATTGCTCAGGTGTCAGCATTCTGACTGTTGGTACTCGTAAATAAACTCTGGACTTTGCAACTGGAGCAGTCAATTCCTTACCAGGAGCGTGGCAGTGGTTGGTCATCAGCCTGTGCAGATCTGTCTCACCCACAGTCAGCCTGTTTTGCAAGTACCTTAGGACTTCACTAGTTTGTGTGTGTGCAAATGCATGTGTGCTCATATTTTTTCCTTGGGTATGCATTCCATTGATTAGTAACCATTAATTAGTATTTTCAATAGGGCTTTAAGTCCAGTAGATTACGGGTAGTCGGTTGATGAAGATCTGGTTTACAGGAACTAATTAAATGTTTCATTGCATTTTGTAAGTACATAGAATAATTTTATACAATGTTTGTAGTTTATAAATGCCTAAAGTATAATTTAAGGGCACTTTTCTGTGTATGTGTGTGGGTGTGTCTGTCTGTGATCAGTTTTTCCATGGTACCAGTTACTAGTTAGCTTTACAATATGCCAAAAAGGAATCGCTGACTTGTCCAATTCATGGCTTGTCCCTCTCCCCCGTCCCGCCCAAGCTTTGTGACCCAGTATGCAGCGAGTGAGTAAAGGAGGTGGGAAAACGTTCTGTATCTTCAGTATCCTGGTCTTCCAGAGCCTTCTGGTTGGGGTGGGATCATCTTCCTTGGTCATTTCACTTTGTTGTCCAGGGCAGTTCCCTTCATGGATGACAGGAACCTCACTGGTTGGGGAAGCAGAGCGGGGTTTGCTGCTCCCCAGGCCCTCGGGGCCGCTCGGCACCTGCGCCACGGGGCTTTGAAGGATGTGTCTGTAGGGGAAAGAGGGAAGGTGGTTTTGCTCATTACTGTTGAAGAACTCTTTGCAAATTTCTTACCACTTTAAATGCTTGTGTGCAGCCTCTAAAGCTGATGAGCACCATTGGAAACTTTGTTGAAATGAGCGAGGCAGGGTCCCTATTTATTGTTATTTAAGAATATTGAAGATCCAACCCCTCTGCTGTGGACAGGGACACCTTTCTCTTCTTCTGTTTTCTGAACCAGTGAGGTTTGAGATGAAAGGATTGGCCAGAGTTTGTCTACCTCTGGGACAAAAAAAATAGAAAGTGCTAAGGAATGGATGCAGTTGCAAATACGTTTTCCAATTCTTCTTGTTTAAATTTTTTTAAGAGATAATTAAACAATAACATGGCCAATTTATTACATAAAAAGACTTGCTGTGTATAAATTATTCCTAAAGAAATTCCTGTGTTTATATTAAAATGAATCAGTAGATAAAAAAAATTCCAAATGTTTTTGTATATTCTGTTGTAAGAATTTATTCCTGTTATTGCGATGTACTCGGGATTCTTTACATTATGAAAAGAAGAAACTTTGTCTATTTTGAATGGCTGAAGCTAAGGCTCCTTTAGTTTCTCTTACTCTGCTTTTTAATAGTAGTTTCAGTACTACATGATTTAAGTTAAATAAAAGAATTCTGTATGCATTTGCCTGTTTCTGATTTTGTTGCTCCTTGTGCAAAGCAAGCACAGGTTAGAAAACCCAGAGTAAAGCTGCTCTGGTTTTCCTCTGCCCTTTCTAGCTGCATTTAATTGAGCTACTCTTAGTAGGGCTCAGTAGGGCCATTGTTTGGTTGAAATCAAAAGCACTTTCATCCAGAGACACCAAGCTTTTGGATCCTTT
Organism: Petroica traversi; assembly: GCA_025920805.1. Taxonomy (NCBI): domain Eukaryota; kingdom Metazoa; phylum Chordata; class Aves; order Passeriformes; family Petroicidae; genus Petroica; species Petroica traversi. The sequence continues at coordinate 329,381 of JAHLSL010013062.1, forward strand.
CTGGCTGAGATTTGAGCAGTTTTGCATGAGGCAGTTCCTGTGAATAAGGTGAGCATTGTTAGTCATTTATTTCCCTGCACTGCAATCCCCATGTGAGGCATTCAGCCAGCCAGCACCTGGTTATCAGCTTTCTGTAATGCTGGAAAAGACAGTGGCAAGAAAACCAGCACTATCTTGGCGTTTCCAGTTCCTCAGACTTGTCATCAGCGTGTTGACTAAAACAAGGCTCAGTGGTAGCCCAAAGCCCCATCAGCTGCCTGTGCTGTGATGTTTGTCTTTTGTCCTTTTTACTGATGATGCTTGAGGAACAGGCTTTTGTTTCCCTCAAGAAATCCCAGGTGTCCAGATTAAGCTGCTGCTGTGCTGTTCTGACTGATTCCATCTTGTCCTTGTGTCCTGGCATCAGCATTACAGAGAGTGTGGACATTCCCTGTGTGATTCTCTGTGGCCCCCAGCACTTTTGTTCAGAGCTGTTTGGGATGTGGAGGAGTCTGATTCCATGTTTTACAGTGTGGGATCTCCTTTGGGGTCTGTTTGTAGGTACCATCCCCTGCCCTAACCCTCCCCACAGCACAGTGCTTCTGGATTGCCTCTCTTGGGACAGGTCAGCTGTTGGCTTTGCCTTTGGGCTGTGCTCTGTGGAAGGACCTATGGAGTTTTCCCTTGGGACAGGCACTGAGAATTTGGGGAAAGTGGTGGTTTCAGATTGAAACCCAAGTTACCATGAGCATTACAGATCCTGTTGGTTTCCAGTTTTCTCTGTACTCTGACGTCACTCTGGGCAGAGCCTGTTGCTGATCTGGAAAGCAGCATCTCCAGCAGGTCAATAAGAGAGAATTGTAAAACTTCACATACCAGAATTCCCAGTGTGTTTTGGTTTCTCCCATACCCACGTTTTTTGTGGGCTGGACTCTAAACTTGGACAGGGGCTCAGGGGGATCTCTGTTACATCCATCCTGTCCTTAGAGCTGTAATTCACCTTGGAGCATCCATCTGGGCTCAGCAAGGCTTTATTCATGTTCTCTAACCAACAGAACCAGGATAAAGCATCTAAAATGTTTTCAATCCAGTTTCACACTCTGAAATCTGAACAACTTTATTGTTAGCAATATGAACCACCAATCTTCTGGTTTTTTCCCCCTCAAGCCTTTTCTAAGAATTACAGACAGTTGGTTGGATTTTGCAAGGAAATTTCACTGAAAATAACACAGGCTATAAAATCCTTTGTGTGTGGGCTTTAAATAATCTTTAGATCTGCTTAATTTAAGAGGTAAGGAATTGCATTTTAAGAAATCATCATTTTTTCTCTCTATGATCCATCTATCTTTGCTCCCCACACTGTTCTAACATTTCTAAGATAATGGTCTGTAATGCTTTTCCTAGAAATTCTGCTGTTACTGACTCAGATAATGGAGGGACGTGGATGAAAGCAGCTCTTCCATTGCCATAATACAGAGAAGTGTAGTAGGCGTAATCACAGATGTACCTGCAATATTAAAAACAAAACAAAACCAGAAACCTGAATTAAGGCTCAGTAAACTTTGATTAAATTTAAATATTCTAAGTAGCCAAACCAGATCTGGTTTATGAAATTATTAAGAACATATTTGCTTTGTGAATAAAGGAAATGCTGAAATAAACCAAGTTTGAGAAACAAATGTTGCTTATCTGATGGTTTGGTTTCTTAGACACCCACCCACAAAGAACTTTAAATAAAAAAAAAAAAAAAATCACGAGACAGGCATTCTTGTGGGGTGGGAAAGGTAACACACCCTGCTGGAAACTACAACCACGTAACACAGTTTTTGTCTAAGTCACAAAACCTCCCCGTGTGGAGAGGTTTTTCCTTCTTATCGTTCCACCTTTTAAAATTCAGGTGCAAATCCTGAATTTAAGTGCTAAGATTAGTTGAGTTTTATTTAAAATAAAATAAAAAGTACCATTTTTGTTTTCCTTTCCAGTGAAGACTAGCACAGTAGAAAATTGCTTCAGTACTACTGGAACACATAATGAGATCACAGACCTGGTTCTAACAGTACCTGTAATTGCTGTTCTCCAATGTATCTATTTACATTTTATATCCCTCCCAGTTGAGAAAAATAGATTAAAATCTGCTACTAGTTGGTATTGCTTTCAGACTCTCTTAATAGCTGAGGTTTACTGGGGCTGTTCATCACAGGGTGTGCTATGTTGCAACTTGTTTTTTTTGGAATTTACAAATCTATGGAAAAATATCTACTGGCTGTAGTTTTTAATGAAGGCTGCTTTGCATAGAATTTAAATTCATCCCAAATTCATACTTGTGCCCCTCTGAAGACTTTGCTTCAGAGTGGTTTTGGATGGAGGAGGGGTCATGGCAAAGAGTCCCTAGGGTAAAATGAGATGTTTCTGTCAGCCCCTGATAGGCGACGTTCACCTTCCCGTGTCTCTGGAAAGGACGACATCAATTCCTTCCACTGAGATGTTTTTCCAGAGAGTCTTCATATTAATTGCAGATTCAATCTTTTCTGGGCCATCTAGCACGCAGCAGGCACCTTCTGGATGGAAACCACAAGCATTCCTGTCCTGGTAGCCTTTGTTCTTCACACACTGCTCCAGGATGATAAGTGCTGTGGCGGACGAAGCCAGCCCAACATGAACTGTAAGCTGGTTTTTCCCACCAGAGTGAATAACAGGAAATTAAAAGTGACACCTGTTTTTTAAAAACATGAGATGCAAAAGTGCCAAGCATTATGTGAATTACTGGCTTCAAGGTGGGGGAGTCTTGCTCATGTCTAAAGAAAACTTTGATAAGGGATTATAAATGAGAACCAAATCAGGCTGAAGTTTTTGTTGTGTCTAGTCAGGACTGCAGAGCTGCAGTACCTTTTTTGAAGTTAATGGCAGATTTTGTTTCCTTTCCTTTGTTAAGCATCAGTTATGCTGTTTAACTGACACGGGGTTAAACCAGCATGCTAATTAGTGTGTGCTCTAAATTTCAGCTTGGAACCTTGATCACAGTTTCAATAGTCACTTTCCAGAGTTGTTTGATGTTTTGCAATACTCTCTTGGAGATTTTTTCATTGTATTTGGAGGGGGGGAGGAAACTGTGTAACTTTTGATTACCCACCAGTGGCTGAAGAGTTGTCCATATCTTCCAGACTTGCTCCTTTGCTTTTTGGTAAACCACTTGTCCTGGGTTGGCCATATGACTTTTTTGTATCCCCAATCGCCCCTCCTGCTTATGCTGGATATTAAGCTCTACACTTTAAGTTAGGCCCAGAGAGACAGAGAGAGTGAAAGCGGAGAAAAAAACACGCGCCGTTTGTCTGCAGGAGTTACACCTTTACTCCCACGAAGGAAAGGCCTTGAGAGGCTGCATTCCGGGAGGACAGGGATATCTCACTATCACTCTCTGGTGTGTGCTCGGAAAAGCTCACAGTGGAGGGTTTCCTTGGATCTTTCTCGGCTTTTTTGCAGGGAGAGACTTTGTTTCTTTTGCTGTTTATTTTTTTTCTTTTCCCTCCTCCTGGGACTGGTTGGCATTGCGTGGGCCCAAGACACCAGGGAAATTTCTGGCGGCTCCCCCCCGACTTCTACAGCCAGGCCTGGCAATTGGCCCCCCCGCTGGAGAACTGAACCGGACCCAGCCATGGACTCTGAATCTACCATCTCTTCAGAGGAAGGAGAGGTTTCATTGTTTTCATATTATCCAAATTTCCTATGCTTGTGTATATTCTATTTGTTAAATAAATAGTTTTTTCCACTTATCTCTAAGGAAATTTTTCCCGAACCTGTTGGGGGAGGGGTGGTTGGAATCGGCTTTTCCTAGAGGAGACCCCCCCAGAGGTTTCCTCCTAAATATTGCCCTAAACCAGGACAAATATTATTGGTGCCCAACGTGGGGCTTGAGAAAGTGTAAAAAACTTGTACTGATTTGTATTTTGGTTGTGCTTGCTCTGTATTGAGATAGAACAGTCAGTAGCCATGCTGTTTGAGTTCATAATGTCCCTCTGCATAGGGGCAGCTATGTTAGCTTACTGGCTCCTAGGCTGGCTTTGCTACTCGCTGTTGTTCTTGGCACGGAGTTTTTACCGTTGCGGGGTACGGCTTAAAGTTGCTGTTTTGCTGGTCATGGTGATACTGATTTATAGAGAGATTGTAGCTAACCTACTAGGAATTCTTCGAGCTATTTATGGTCTGTTGTTTTTCTTTCCTACCTTGTATCCTACTTTCAGAAGCATGTTCTGGGGGTTTGTTAGTAATTGAACCCAGTTCCATAAAAGTGGGATAGGGGATGAGGCTTCCCAGCCTTTCCCTTTCCTCTTCTCCTTTCAATTTGTCACATCATCTGTTACATCATCTGTTACATCATCTGTTACATTGTTTTTTTAAAATGTTCAGTTTTCCCTAGATGCCAAAGAAACCGCTTTGCTGATATTCCAGCTGGTGAGTTTCCTCTTTACGATTTACAACTTCTTTAGAATGAGAGATGATAGGTGCAGAGGGGCTGAGGATGATAGGTCCAGAGGGACTGAGGAGAAACCTGACCCAGTTGTGGAAACTCCCAAGTGGTGCCGAGAATGGGAGGATATGGGCCAGATCTTGAAAGAGTTCTCAGAACCCATAGTTTGGGACTTCCCACGTGACCAAATACAGAACCCAACTAGGGTGGCCAAATATCTGAAAGAGAAGTGTAATGATGGTTCTAAGGAAGAAAGGATCATTACAATAAGCTCGGCCCTGGCACATGCTTATCACACGCTGCTAGATGCTGTAGGGCAGCAGATAGAGGCACAGGGCCAGGAAAGTGAGGCAGGGCAGCAGATAGAGGCACGGGGCCAGGAAGGTGAAGCAGTCCCAGTCACTCAGGCTGCAACTAAACCAGACAGTGAACCTAAGCCAGCACCTGGACCAGACAGGGAGCCTAGACCAATAGCTAACCCAGAAAGTGAGCCTAAGCCACTGGCAGTCGCTGCTGCAGGAAAGAAGGCCAA
>JAHLSL010013064.1:12105-25051 GCA_025920805.1 Petroica traversi
GGAATTTTACTTTCCCAAAAGGGAATTTGGTATTTAGTTGAATGCAGTTAACATGCAAACTGTTATGTGTAACATGTACTTGGGACATCCACAGTAGAAAGTTTTTGTATTAGGATTAGGTTTTGAGAATCAATTTTAAAATACTGACTTCTGTTTGCCTTGTTTTTATTAGTGAAACAGAAGTAAGCAAAATACATTCTATATAGAGTGCTTTTGTTTTAAAAATCTTAATTATATTAAAATAGCTTTTAGTAGTGTTAGTGATGGCACTTTTTATTAGTTAACAAGAGTTAGTTTAACCAATTCTAATTTTATGTCTTTTAAAACTTAAATTTAGTTTTTACTCCTGTAGTAGTATTTAAAAGAGATTTTAAACTTCGGTGTTAATTGCAAGTTTTTGAAGGTTTCTTTGCTCTCACAAACAAGCTAAGAGGGGTAGTTAGAAGCTGTTAAAATGCAGGAATGTGGGGGAGCTGGTTCGAGGGTGTCCAGCTTCTAGGGCTTTTCTCTGCTGTAAAGAAGTGTTAAGGTTTTTTTGTTTGTTTTTTTGTTTGTTTTTCCTCTGTGAAAGTAACTGTTTGAATTGTTGGCTTTCTTCTCCTAGCTGCCCAAAAGGAGCTAAGGATACTTGAAAGTCAAGTTAGTTGTTCCTCATTTCTTTACTAAACAATTTCTTAGCACATTTGGAGTTTGTTTCAGTAAGGTAAGAATTATCTCTGCAGAGTCTGAGATACTTACATCTGCAGGTTTGTGTTTTAGTTGCAAACTGCTGATTTTCAGCAGGAGCAGCAGAGATATTTTTAGCTGACTGCACTGTTCCTCCGGCCCGGTGTGTATTTAGTAAGTCAGAAGGGTTTGGTTCATGATATAACAGGACATTCACAGCCCAGAATCCAAAACTTTTTATATCATCCAATAATACTTCATTTTTCCCTGTGAAACAAGATCTCCTCATATGTTTATATTTTTCTTGGAGATTTGGTAGGGAATTGCAGGGAAATGTTGTGAACATATTTCTCCTTTGACCACCTTGGGGTCCTTTGGAGAATTCAGTTTTAATTAGGGACTTCAATTTAAGTTCTTGAATTTCTCTCTCTTTAAGAGGTAGAGTTTTTTGTGGTTTTGCTAGAATTCAATTTAACATTTGAATAAGATATAAGACTTAAAACAAACTAATACTTCACGGGTATTTCCAGATATGTTTTTCTGGAATTTTTCCCACTCAAACCAGTTGCGTACTGGAAGAGGATAAACACTGTGCTTCAGTAAGTAGTCTGCTAAGTCTTTAGTCTGAAGTTACCCAGGTGATGTTGTTAACTCTGGAATTTCTTTAACATTCACAGTTGGGGATTTTTAATGATGTTAATTTTAATTTTTCTTCCAAGTTTTTGGTTATTTCCTTATAATCTCTTAGCTCTTGTTTTAATTTTTCATGTTCTTTCCACGACTCACGTGCAGCTTTTAAACATGATACAAGGGCAAGAGCAATTATATTTTCTCCAGTTATGTTTTCCTGGAATTTTCCCACTCAAACCAGTTCTATACTGGAAGAAGATTAACACTGTGCCTCCATAAATAGTCTGCTAAGTCTATAGTCTGAAGTTTGAATAATTTGTCATGATCCTGCCGACTACGCCAAAATTGTCACGAATGGATGTGGGAATTAAATAAGTCCTTGCCTACTGCCCCGGCATCTGGCAGCAGGGAGCAACCTTATTGAGACGACCAGCATCTCAAAGCCCCCTCCCATTCGTAAGTTCTTTTAATAATGACTGATTCTGTCTATTATAGAACAAATTATTTATTAATAGACGAGAAAACTAACAGACATAAGACTTAAAACAAACTAATACTACACAGGTATAAAACAAAAAGGAAAGAACTACTAGTAGACTTCATACAGTGCACGATAAGGTACTTTTTAGGTTTCAGCTAGCGAAGAAATAGTATAAACTTAGGATTCAATGTATCTTACCTTCCAAATCGTTGGTGCAGCACACATCGAGCTCCTTTCCCTCAATTTCTGGAAAAGTAACCACAAGCCTGTGTCCAGGACTCAGGGAGAAGTCCGTTGCACCTTCACGGTGCGTGTGTGTGGAAGCTTCTGCTTCATTAATAATTTCTGTATCTTTTATAGGGTAAAATGGTGTCTCTCAGTCATCAATCTTTTCCTACATCTGTTCTCCAGACCAGGGGGTTTTAGTTGATGTATGAGCCCATCTGGCACCAGCGATGACCCCTGCTGAGCCTTTTGACCCCTGGGTCATCTCTTATCCACCCATTATCTCTGGTATGCAGGAAGTGAGGGGTAGATGCCCTGCCACAAACCTCTGGTCAGAGGCAGTGAACACCCATCCTCCCTTACAGAAAGTGGCCCAGCTATGGAGCCCCCAACCCCAGGAAGGCCACATCCACAGGACATTCATGTGAGAGGCAGCTTAGGGGGTGTCATAATCTATCAAAGACCCCCTAAAGCACTCCCCAGACTCATTTCTGAGGCCTTGCACCACAGGACTGCATGTGATGCAACAGATCCGGAGTCTGTTGCAAGAGACTGCCAGACTGCCCCTCCTCCAGGGGAGGTACCTGGGCATTCCCATCTGGCCTGAGCATATATTAATTCATTGCTTTTCAGGGGACCCTCATCACCAAGAAGACCAGCTGGAGAGGATCATCAGAATGCTGGTGGGATCCACGAAGTGGTGATATTTTCTTTAATCTGTCCCTGTCACTCTGTTTCTGTCCCTCCACCTCTTTTCTATTTCTTTATCTTCTCTTCTCTCTCTCTCCCTCTCATATTTACTGTTAAATAAAATACATACTATTGACTTTGGCATATGGTCTCATTTGCATCTTAATTTGTGTAGAGGCATTTCTAATAACTTTAAAAACCAAACTGTAACACCAGCTTGTAGTTCACTGACTCCTCCTTCTTGATCTTCTTAAAGACAGGAGTGACATTTGCTTTCTTCCAGTCCTCAGGAACTTTCCCTGATTGGCATAACCTTTCAAAGCTAATTAAGAGCTTGAGTCTGTCTTGTCCCAGGGAAACCAACACAATATGCAGTATTCTAGATGTGGCCTAATGAGTGAGGAGTTAAGGGGATAATTTCTTCCCTCAGTTTGTTAGTTATGCTCCTGTTAATACAGGCCAGGATGCTGCTAGCTGCCTTTGTGCTAGGGCACAATGCTGGCACATAGTCAGCTTTCTGTCTACCAGGACCTCCAGGGCCTCTTCAGTGGAGCTGCTCCCCAGATAGTCAGTCCCTCTCTTGTACTGTTACATGGGGCTCTTTTTCCCTTGTCAGTTGTCTTTATTGAATTTCATGTGGTTCTTGTTCCTCCAGCTTGCCTGGATTCCTCAGGATGGCAGCTCTGACCTTGAGCACTTTAACTGCATCCTTCAAATTTGTGCCACCCCCCTAATTTGTGCAAACTTGATGAGACTGCACTCTGTTGCCTTTTCCAGGTCATTAATAACATGACAGGTCCCAGGTTAGACCCCTGTGGTACTCCATTTGTTACTGGCCTCCAGGTAGACTATGACACATTAACAAGTACAGGGGGACAGTCACTGCCCTGGTCTTGCTGGACACTATTGTTGTGACCCAAGTGTAGGACCCAGCACCTGGCCTTGCTTAACCTCACACCATTGGCCTCAGCCCATCAATCCAGTCTGTAGAGATCCCTCTGCAGAGCCTTCCTTCCCTCCAGCAGATCAACACTCCCACACAACTCAATGTCAAATGTCAGCTGCAAATTTACTGGGGGTGCAATGAATTGCCTAGTCCAGATCATTGCTAAAGATACTAAACAGAACTAGCATGAATACTGAGCCCTGGGGAACACCACTTGCACCCTTGGGTGGATCACATCTGGCTCCATAGACTTGTGTTTGTCTCAGTCCACAGACCTTGCCCTGCCCCCCCACCCCCACCCCCCCAACACACACACTCCAGTTGTTTTGAACCAGTAATCATTTTCTCCAGCGTCTCACACTATCCCGTATCCAACCATGCTGGTAATTAGAACACTATGAGGGACTGTGTTAAAGGACTTGCTAAAGTCAAGGTATGCAATATTCACTGCATTCCCCCTGTCCACAGCACCAGTCAACTCATCATAGAAAAGAATGAGGTTGGTCAGGCCCTTGGGAAACACATTGGCTGTTCCCAGTCACCTTTTTTTTTCTTTAGATGTTTAAGGAGGTTGCAGCAAGGTGAGGGTTGGCCTCTTCTCCCAGGCAACTAGAGGCAGGATGAGATGACATAGCCTCAAGCTGTGCCAGGGGAGGTTGAGGTTGGATATCAGGAGGAATATCTTCATAGAAAGGGTTGTTAAACATTGGAATGGGCTTCCCAGGGAGGTGGTGGTCTCCATCGCTAGAGGTGTTCAACAAACAACTGGACACGACATTCATTGCTCTGGTCTAGTTTGGTCAAGGGTTGGACTCAATCTCAGAGGTCTTTTCCAACCTAAATAATTCTGTAAAAAGGGCTACGAAGAGGCTTTGCTCCATAACCTTCTCAGGGACTGAAGTGAGGCTGACCAGTTTGCAGTTCCCTGAGTCCTACTTCTTGCCCTTCTGTAAGATGGGTGTGACATTTGCCTTCTTCCAGTCATCAGGTTCCTCTTCTGGTTGCCATGACCTTTCAAAGACGATAGAGACCAGCCTTGCAATTATATCAGACAGCTTATTTAATACCCTCAGATGCATTCTATCTGATACCATAGTCTTGTTAATGTCTAAGTGGGTTACGCAATTCTTAAATCTTTCCCCTACTATGGGTACTGTTTCATCTCCCCAGATTCTGCTAGGAGGCTCAGGGAGCTGAGAGGTCTGAGAAATCATAGAATTACTTAGGTTGGAAAGGACCTTTAAGATCATCGAGTCCAACCATTAACCTAAAACTGCCAAGTCCATCCCTGAACTTCCTTAAAAGTGCCACATCTGCATGTCTTAAATACCTCCAGGGATTGGCCTGTTCCAGTGAAGAAATTTATGCTATTATCCAACCTAAACCTTCCCTGACACAACTTGAGGTCGTTTCCTCTTCTCCTGTCACTTGATACCTCCTTTTGGGTAGTTGTAGAGAGCGATGTTTCCCCTAAGCCTCCTTTTCTCCAGACTAAACAACCCCATCTCCCTCAGCCATTTTCTCATAAGAAATGTTGTCTAGATCCTTCACCAGCCTCATTGGTCTTCTTTGGACACACTCCAGCATCTCCGTGTCTTTCTTGTGGTGAGGGGCCCAAAAATGAACACACTATTTAAGGTCCAACCTCACCGGTGCTGAGTACAAGGGGACGGTCACTGCCCTGGTCCTGCTGGACAGACTACTGCTGGTACAAGTGTGACAGGGCCTTTCACCCCCTGACACAGCAAAAGCTTATCTCTTTACCCTGTATGGCTAAGTCAGGCCTGAATGGTTTGTCTTGTGATGAATTATCTCAGCTGAAAACACCCTTAGACAGCAATAAACATCCTGCCTTGAATGTATGGGAAAGGATAAGCAAAAATCCATGACTGAGAAACACAAACACTTTTACACACTATAGAAGACCACTATAATTTTCATAAAATCAGAAAACTATTACATGCTCTCTGAGTATGTGGAGAGTTCTCGAAACTGGAGATGTCCATTTCGAGATACTTCTCTGGGATTGAGAGGAAGACTTCTGCACACCACTATCATTCATTGGAAAGCAACACTGGCTTTCAATCTAAACAATTTCTTCACTAGCTGTGATATAGGTACCTTTTATCATGCACTTTTTTTTAATCTACTAGTAGTTCCTTTTGGTTTATTCTGTGTAGTCAGCCTGTTAATGCCTTACATCTGTTTTTCCTTGTGTCTATTCAATAAATAATTGTCCTCGTTTGAGAGACAGGTGTCTGCTTGGGAAGGTAGGAACCTCCCTCGGAATGTAAAATGTAAAACCCTTTCCCTAAGAATTGTTATAAATTTGAAAACAAGGGGCTCTCAGGCAGAGATATGAGGATAGGAATAAAAATTCTTTACTAACACGTAAAACAAAACTAACAAATAACAAAGAAAAAACCCTAAAGTCATAAAACTACAAAACAGAACCAGACACCCAGTACCAGCCTGCTCGGCCTCAGGCACTTTTCCCTTTGGTGCAGTTCCAGTCACAGCCAGCAGGGGCGCTGGTGGCTCCCTGTGGGCAGGGCGGGTGCGATGATTTCCCCGCGGCTGCAGGGGGCGCTCCGGCGCGAGCCCATGTGACACAATGTAATAGCAGCTGAGCTCAGGGCAGGGAGGGGTGGAGGAGAGGCTTTTCTTCACAAGCCCTCGGGGCAGTGATGTCGATGCTGCAGCAGGATCCCCGGAAGCAGCGAGATGGGACAGCAGGAGGTCCCGGCAGTCGGGGCTGTGAGGCTGCAGTGAGATGGGATGGCAGGAGGTCCCGGCAGGCAGGGGCTTGAGGCTACAATGTAGCAACGTCTCACAGCGGGGAGCAGGGCAGGATAAGCAGGGAAGGACCTGGCAGCTCCTCGGAAGAGCAGGGGGAAGGGAGAAAACTCACAGCAGAGGGGAGACCAGGTCCGTGTCTGGCCAGTGCGTCCCTTCAGCAATTAGCAGTTCTGGCCGTGCTCCGAGATCCCCCAGGAAGTGAGAGAGCCAACAGCTGTCTCCTCTTGCCTTTTTACCAGCTCAAATCTCGAATTATCTCTGCCCCCCTGAGAAGAAGCTTGCCTCTCTCTGGCTTGGCTACCTTCTTTGTTTTCTTAAGTACCCAACCATTAGTTCCTTAGCAACTTATGTGATGAAAAAATTCCTTAAGCAAAACAATGGGAAGAAAATCCAAACCCCAGCAATAATTCATGTTATAATAGACCTGATCTGTGGCATATGAATGCAAGAGACCAGCTGAAAGCAAATGAATCTGGTTTATGGTAAAGTTAGACAGCATTTATACTTTTTAATGTGAGCAGCTGTTTTCAGCTGCTCACTTAAAGCTGTTTACAGTCCCCCAAAAAATCCATCACCTTAACATTTTGTTCTTCTTTTCTCAAGTCTTACAGGCTGACAAACAGGATGCCTTTCCTTTTTCTTCTAGTCAGAGAAGAGGAGAAGGTGAGAACATGTGAGGGAAAACAACATGGGGACACCAAGGTCAGTAGAGAAGGAGGGGGAGGAGGTGCTCCAGGCACCAGAGCCAAGATTCCTCTGCAGCCTGTGGTGAGGATCATGGTGAAGCAGGTTGCCCTCCTGCAGCCCATGGGGGTCCACAAGGGATGCAGAGATTCACCTGCAGCCTGTGGGGGAGGTGTTCACACTGGAGTGGGTGGATGCCTGAAGAAGGCTGTGATCCAGTGGAAGACCAGGTGGAGAGAGGGTGATGCCTTTTTCCTGGTGTTAGGAAAATGAAGCTAGACACGGTTAAGAGGGTTGGGGTCGTTACCTCGGTATTTTAATCAGGATCTCGTTTGATGCATCCACTTCACCCAGGTAACAGCATGGCAAAATGAACACCCACTGTCAATCACATACACAAGTTATAGACTTTACACATTAGCATATCTAACAAGGGAGCCCAATAATGGGGCTGGGGTGGGCTAACCTCTAGTTTACAGAATCTGTCCTGCTTGGAGACCTTGGTTTCCTGAGATAGTAGGAATGTTTGGTCTCCCTGGCTCTGCAGTTCTGGGGTGTTTAGTCGCAGGGCCTGCAGAACACTTTCAAAACACTAAGCATTAAACTAAGTGAAGGATTACAGGTATATAAAAGAAAAGGAAAAAACCATTTCGGCATCAAGGGGGCCCCTGCTTCCAGGCTGGAGCAGCCTGTTCTTGGAGGACTGCACTCTGTGGAAGAGAGACTCATGTCGCAGCAGTTTTGGGAGGACTGTTTCCCCTTGGGACAGACTCACATTGCAGCAGGTGCGATAGGACTGCTGCTTGTGAGAGTGGACCCCCGCTGAAGAAGTTCAGGGAGAACTGTCTCCCATGAGAGGGACCCCATGTCTCACAGGGGAAGGACTTCTCTCCCTGAGCAGCAGAAGAAAATGCTGGGTGATAAACTGACCAAAACTCCCATGCCCTGTCTCCCTGGGCTCTCCGTGGGAAGGAGGGAGGGGCTGGAGGAGGGGGGGGGGGGGGGGGGGGGGGGTGTTTGGGGGGCTCGTTGTAGAAGGTGTTTTAAGGGCTTATTTTAATTCTCATTATCCTCCTCTGGTTCTGTTAGTAATAAATTCATTTTGCAAATTAAGTTGAGCCTGTTTTGGCCTTTGGAGTGTTTTCTCCCTGTCTTTATCTCAACTCATGAACCCTTCGTTACTTTTTTTTCCTCTCCTCTGCTCATCTGTGGAAGGGGAGAGTGAGTGAGCGACTCTTGTGGGTGCACGGCATTGGGCAAGTGCCAAATCATGACAGTCCCCTTTTATCAATTGAAATAGAGGGGATAATTCTTCTGTGGTGAGTCCAAATAAAGGCCAAATCCAATTAATAGTGCCTAATAACTTCTACAAATCCTTCGATGTTCATATGTTGGTTTATAAAGTTACTGGCTGTGGGGTGACTGTTGTTTCTAATAATTTAAAGCCCAGGTATTTCCAAGGAGGTTTTGTTTGGATTTTTTCTGTGGCTACACACAAGTCTTTGCTGGCAAGCATTATTTTTAAAGCAGCAAGGCAATCGCGTAGCAATGAAGAACTGTCGGAAGCAATTAAAATATTGTCCATGTAGTGACACAGTAAAACTGATGGATATATTTTCCGTACTGCTTGTATCGCTGAGTGAATGACGAATTGACAGAGAGTAGGATTTTTTTTCATACCATGAGGTAGCACAACCCAGTGGTATGGTTCTATGGAGGTCTCATGATTGACAGATGGTAAAGGCAAATTTAGGTGCATCGTCAGGATGTAAAGGAATTGTAAAAAAGCAGTCTTTTAAGTCAATTATTGCCCATTCCCAATGTTCTGGAATCATTGTGGGGTTGGGTATTCCTGGTTGTAATGCCCCCATAGGTGACACGACTGCACTGACCACCCTGAGATTGTGTATAAGCTTCCACTTTCCCAGTTTCTAAGGGATAATCAAAATAGGCTTATTCTATGGGCTGGTGGAGGGGAATATGTGACCCAAATGTAATTGTTCTTTTACAAGGATTCGTGCTTGATGAAGCCGCTCACCTTTGAGGGGCCACTGATGTACCCAAAAAGGTTTACTTGTGAGCCAAGTCAATTTGAGAAGCAGCATTTCATCAGTGGCCCCTATCAAAAAGGTGTTGAAATTATCAAACCCCATTGTGTCATTATGTCTGGCCCCCACAAAGTGCCTGGGATTGGGAGTACATACGGCCACAGGGTGAGAGTCTTGCCCTCTGGTCTGATGATCTGCAGTTCTTTAGTTGATTGCCACGGTATTTGTTGTCCACCGACTCCTGCTATGATCACAGATGAAAGTACCAGAGGCCACTCGGGAGGCCACTCCTTTTGGGATATGATGGAAACATCTGCACCAGTGTTGACTAAATCTGTAAAAGACTTAGATTCTATTTGACAAGTGAGTAATGGTTGTTGTACCCCTATTATTTTTGTACAACATATTTGAAGGGTACTTGTGCTCCCAAATTCTCCTGCATTTTGTTGTTGCTGTAATATCAGTGCTGAACAGGGAATTGCTGGCAGTGATATTAATTGTGCCAATCGGCTTCCCTGTGCCACTGTACAGGGAGGATTGGGTGTCAAAGCCATGATTTTAATTTCCCCTGTATAGTCAGCATTAATGATTCCTGGTAATATAAATAGTCCAGTGCAGGTGGTGGAGGAGCATCCCAGGAGTAAAGCATGTATTTGAAATGCCAATGGACTGCACACAGAGGTGGGCAGCAGATGAACAGAGGTATCATTTAGGACTGTTGTAGTGCTGATGGCCAGGTCCAGGACAGCACCTCCGGGTGTGCCCCTTGCAAAGTTTGTGCTTGTATTGGCGTCTGATTGAGTGGGGTCCCATTGGACTGGGAGGCACCAGACCTTGAACCTTCTTTAGAGTTTCCCTGCTTTGGGAGAGGATTGCCGTCTTTGTCTTATTTAGACCGGCATTGATTGTTCCAATGAAGTCCTTTTTGGCAGTGAGGACAAGGTTTATTGGGCTTTTTATCACCTTTTGGTCCCTTTGGACATTGTTTTCTAATGTGCCCTTCTTCCCCGCATTCAAAGCACTTAACAGCTGCTCTGGCCACTTGCAGTTGTTGGGCTACTGCAGTAGCAAACAGTTCTGCTTTAAATTATTCCAAGCCGATATTAGCATAGGCCTTGATATAATCAGAAAGTTCAACATCAGCATGGTTACGTATCAGGTCCAGGGCTTTTTTAGTCATTGTTAGCATTTTCATAGGTAAGGGATTTTAAGACAGCATCAACTGGTTCCTGCATATCAATTTGCCGCCTAATGACTGATTGCAATCAGTCAATAAAGGTGATATATGGTTCCTGAGGACCCTGCCACATAGCAGCAAAACTGCTAATTTTTTTGTATCAGGTACTTTTCACAGTGCACACATAGCAATAACAGTAGCTTGGTCCCATGCTTGTGTCAGGAGTTGTAACTGTGCCTGAACGGTAGCGTACATTTCTGTGCCAGAAAGTTGGGAGGCCATTTAATTGATTGGTGGTTGTTGATTACTGTTATTCAATGCTTGAGTTTGAGCCAAACCTACAAATTCCATCCACCAGGCAGAGTATTGCCCTCCTCTTAATATTGTTTTAAAATGAGATTTCCAATTCACTGGTAACATAGTATGTGCTTCCTCAATTGCATCCAGTAAATTTACAGTAAAGGAGGAATATAAACAATTTTCTTTCACCAATTTCCTCAGTTCCTTCATCATTTCATATGGCAATTTTTCGTGATGTGGGTTTTGATTATGGTATACAACAGGCATTACTTGAAAAAATTCCATATCACCATCCTCCAAAGTCCATCTTCAGCATTTCTGTATAAATCTTTCTGGCTCAGGTCCTATAGGTGGCATTGTTTACTCATCATAGTCGCTAGAGGAATAAGACATGGCATAAAGTGCTGGTGGGGTTTGTGAAATAGTTGCCGCAGCTTTTTTGCATGCTGTTTGTAATATTTCTTCCCCGCTAGGAGCAGCTGCTGCCATAGCATGTACTGGGGCTAGAGGAGGATACAAATCTGATTCTTGCTCAGGGTCAGCTGGGCCAGGATCAAACAGATCCTCTCTCTCCATGTCATTCTCCTCAGGTGATGTTTCATTAACAAAAATATCAGTATCTGATGGGGGTGCAGTTCGAGCATCTGCAAGGATGCAAATCACTTCCTCAAATTGTTGCAAAGTCGAGTATACCACATGCCCAGT
Source organism: Petroica traversi (assembly GCA_025920805.1). Lineage (NCBI taxonomy): Eukaryota > Metazoa > Chordata > Aves > Passeriformes > Petroicidae > Petroica > Petroica traversi. Next base: position 23,457 of record JAHLSL010013064.1, read on the forward strand.
AATAATATCATCAGTGTGGACATGGTGCTGAGTAATTTGGCAGGTTTGCAAACATTCACTGACATTTTGCCAGTAAGGTCATAGAAGCCATCCAATGGGTACCAGGGACAAAACTGTCTGACCCATATAAGTAGCTGTATAAGTCTTTGGGGTTGGATGTTGGGGAAGATGAAATAGGAAAGCCTTATAGATATGATTACCTTGCAAAAGATGCTGAAAATATGGAAAGTATAGTTGAGATTGGGATGAGGACAAGGTTTAAGTTGAAGAGTAACTAAGAAACAATGGTATAGCTGGCTGAAGGTAATCCTCCTTCTTGATAGAACAATACCCTCTGCCTAGGCAGATCCAAAGGTCAGAACAAACCATACCTGCCTGGTAGGAGATTCCCAAAAGCAGTTTTTTAAGGTTTAAAATATAACCCCATATGGTAATGTAATGATTCTTATAGGTTGCATGCAAATATTGTAGAGTTTGTAGCTTGTTTCAGATTGGTTAAAGAGAATTAGAATATTCAACAGAGAAGATGATTTATTGTATTGTAAATGGCAAATCGGTCTCTTTTTTTGCTCTCTCTTTTTGCTCTCTCCTTTTGCCTCTTTCTTTCTCTCTCTCTGGCCTGCTTTGAGCTGCGTCTTGCAGCTCAGCAGGTCTCTCACACCCACGCTCTTTCACAATAAACTCCCATGCTCTAAACCCATCTTTAGAAATCTCTCGCTTCTAGTTTACCCTTACAACCAAGTTCCACAGAGTTAAATCCTACAGTTGGATTTACATTCTTGTTCCCTGGCAATACACAACAGTCAGTCTTTATGCAGTTTTGGGGACTTTGTTGCGCTTTGGCCCATTATAAGAAATGCTTCTCAGCCGCTCGTAAAGGCTATCATGTTCTATTGCCAGCAATGAAAGGAGCTCCTTGGTGATCAGCTGAACACACCCACGGTTGGTTTGGTCAGGGTACACCACTGGACTGGATCACATCAGCAGTAATGAAGTCCCTATTGATCAGGTGCCATTTGTGGCATATGAATGGAAGAGACAAGCTGAAGCAAGTGAATCTGGTTTAATGTAGACTGCATTTATACATTTTAGTGTGAGAAGCTGTTTTCAGTTGCCTGCCTAAAGCCTGTTACAGTTCCCCAATAAATCCATCATCTTGACAGTTTGTTATTCTTTTCTCAGGACCACAGGCTAGCAAACAGGATGCCTTTCCTGTTTTCAGGTCTTGTGTATTTAGCATTCTTCCACGCTTCTCAGCATTCTTGCCACTGAAGCTTTCTGTTCAGGCATGTGATGCTGATGCTGCAGACACCACTTACCTTGTAAACCTACACTGATCAGTCATTATTAAGAACTTGCAAATGAGAGTGGGTTTTGGGGTGCTGGCTGCCTCAATAAAACTGCTGCCTACCGTCTAAGACTCACAAATGCTCCTTGGTTGAAAGGAATAACAAAAGTCAAATGGTCTGCAAACAATCACAAAGTTTTATTAGCAAATTACACACTTGGCACAGAAATTGGTATATTAGTCCCTGACCTACTATATAAGCACTGTCCTGGGTTAGCCATGTGGCCTGTTTGTATCCCCAATCGTC